>CM031997.1:3900727-4168419 GCA_018804465.1 Populus tomentosa
AACCATATTTTTCAATATGAAAGACATATTCATTAATGAAATACCTGGTATAACACTTGATCATTCTTTCAAGATTCAAATATAGTAAATTCAAATTACCACTAGCATTCTCTCTCATTTGACAAACTTGGTGCTAGATTACAACTATTAATAAACAAAGAGAAAGATATAATGAAATTAAGTACTACAAGAGTTAAGAATTATTAAGTACTATTTACATGTGTTCTGAACTATGTGGCATATTGTTCATCTTATAATTGGAAAATATAAGATTCAGTCATATGTGAATTTTAAGATAATAAAAATTGACAATGTTTCCTAGGAGAAATTATTCAATCTATCAATTTATAAGAGTATAAAAGAATAACATTAGTTAAAAATAACAACATGTTAATATTGTGCTTTCTGAATAAAAGACTTCAATTCATCGTAGTTAAATAACACATAATTATATGTATGTTTGAATTTGATTTATGTCATTGATCTTCCCTCATTGAATTTTTTGATAAAGGTTGTCCAAGATGGAAAAATATTGATAAATCCCCACTTGAAGGAATTTCCCCACTATCATTATGTTTTGGAGCATGATTGATTTTTATTCTCAAGTAATGCTCAAAATAGTACAAGATAAATGTTAAGATCTCTTCAATAATATAAGTCTTGTATATCAAAACCTCAATATGCACCTTATTTTTAACTTTTTTCTTAAGGTTAAACAAGTATTTATATGGAATTAAATGAATGTTTTAGATTAAAAAATAAAGACAATAGAAATTTTAATTATGATGCATGTGTAATCCCTAACCTGTTAAATGGATACATCCATCTGTGCTAGATAAGACCTCCAACTTTTATCTTATATGATAAATGTATGGGTAGATGCTCTATTAAATCAAAGAAAGATAGAGGGAATATCATCTCAAGTTTGCAAATTGTATGGATGATAGTTGTTTCAAGTTTTTCCATTTATTAGGTATGCAACTTGCTTGAGCATATATCTTTAAAAAAATAACTTATATCCATTAGTGCATCTCATATCCCTTTTGACAATAAATCCTAGTAAGTAAGTGGAATGAGTGTTTGCATAAACATGTGGTAGTCATGACTCTTTATTTCGTATAATTTATCATCCTTCTTACGGTGACTCTTAATTCACCCATCTAGATATGTTTGAAGTATATCCATCAGGAAAACACAGAATCTTAATCCATTAATAGACAAATAATTGTGCATTATTGTCTAAGGCGAAGCTTACTTTAGGCGTTGCGACCCATGTCCCATCATAAACTAACTCTATATTCTTATAATGACAAAACACATATATATATTCATTCTAGCTCTTATGTTTTCCTTTGTCTTTCCTTTCATGTCCATCACCATGTTAAAAAAAAATAAAAATCAAACACTTCTTTTTTATATGCATGACATATAGATTATGGCAGAGGAGATTAGTCCTCTAACAAGAAAGCTTCGAAAATATACTTTGTTTGACACTATTATGGATCACACTAAAATCAAGAAACTTCTTCTTACTAAATTGAAAACCAAACACAATGTCGTCGTACTATGACACCATATCATACAATTCTTCACTTGATAGTACCAGTGGTGCAATATCTATTTCAACTCTACCAGCAAATAATTTTTTTTTGTTCTTTTTGTACTTGTGATCAATTTGCAAGAATCTCTAATAGCAATAAAAAAGAAGAAGATGTTTTACCACAATTTGTTAAAGTGAAGACCTTGTTATTTTTCATACAATATAGATATGCTAATTTTTCATATATGCTACAACCAAAAACCATCTTATATGTAGAAAAATCATTAATAGTCCATATCAAAGCTTTCTTCATCTAAAGATTCTGTTTTCTCGAGACATCATACATCAAAGTCTTGAATGACCTTAGCTGATTCAACTCATCAATTAACAGTTGAAAACAAACATCTAAACTCCTACCTGGACTATTAGGACTAGGTATGACCATAGATAAGAACATGAATTCTGACCTCATACACATCCTTGATAGAAAGTTTCAAATTGTGAGTATCATCAGTCAACAAGAATATGGTGCAACAAATGACCTGAATGGAGTAAACATGTTTGTACATAACCTAACACTTATGTTTTATGGTTCTTTTAAAAACCAAGGATACACCCTATTAAAATGCTTCTAAGTTTCACCATCAAAAAGGTGCTTCATAACTCTATCCACCGCATCATATGAATGATTCCATGTCATGTGCTCAACAATCTTTATAGATATGAATAACCTTTGGAATCTCAAAGTGATTGGAAAGTTCTTAATTTTCTATGTGCAACAAGATTCCTTCCCCTGCCAATTCTAGGTGTATACCAAGCATGCCCACAGGTTTTGCACTTGATCAAATCTATATTTTCAAGGTGGTAAAACATGCAGAAGTTTAGATACATGTTGATTTTCTGGTATCCTAAGCCAAGGGGTTTCATCATGAGTTTAGCAGTGTAGAAGTTCTCTTTCATCCTATTCCTTTTAGGTAAAATGCTTCTCGTTTATTCAATGATTTTGTTGTAACTGGCCTCACTCAACTCATGGTCTAACTTGATGGTAAACACATTTGCAACAACAATAATTTATTGTGATTTGCGCACCCATCCTATAATGGTTTGTCATATTCTTTCAAGATTTCAAAAAACCTAGCTCTGTCTACATTTAGTTCTTCATCTATAATTGAGCATTCACCGATATAACCCTTATTCATTTTCATTGCATTCATAACCATGCTCTTATAATGATTAATATTGTCATCTACAACTTCATGCACGTTGTCAGAACTAGAAGTTGACCTAGTCATCCTTTCTACCATGATCTTTTAAGGAACATAGGGTTCTTCATATGCAAACCAACACAACTATTTTTTCATAAACTTTTTATTTTATAGAAGATACATCATAACAACATCTAGATTGAGAAACTTCTTATTCTTACACCTCTTACATGCATCATAACAAATTATCGGTACCTAGTTAATTAGTTGTTATTGGTTGAATTAAAAAATATTCAATCTATTTTAATAGTACCCTTTAATGATTATCAATTCTCTTTAAAAAATTCAAATTCCTCCAAATTTATCTAAATTTTCAACTTCACAATAAAAGTGACAAAATGTGAAATTTACCAATTAAAAAACCCATTATTTATTTGATTATAAAACACCTAAGTTACAAAATCAAATTCAATTTCATCAAATGACAAACAAATATAATTTTTTAAAATCTCAAATAAACCTTAACATGTACAAATCATAAATTCATACAACAAATTTTCTATAGGAAAAAGCTACAAAACAAGCAAACACACAAAAACAACTACATATAATACATAAAAAGGCAAAAAAATAACATAAAAATGAGTTACAACAAAAAAATAGGTCAGTTTGCTTATTTGATGTAATGAATCTTCAAAACAATTGAACTGGAACAGAGTTCTGACAAATTAAATGTTGGGGTGGCCGGATTTGTGATGACGGTAGCATGATTATTAACAACATGAGGGGGTTAAGAGTGTTGTTTTCTGCTATAAAAAAAAAAAACAAATAGAAATGGGAAAGAAGGAGAGGAGGATCGTCTGACAGGTTATAACTTAAATATTACTACGGAGATTTAGCGATGGTTATATTTCATTAATAATTTCATCTGTAATACTGATATATTATATTTTTATTTTTTTATTTCTTGTTTTTCAATTATAATTTTCTCTATATTTACCGACAAAAATATTCCATATGTGAATACCCACGAAAATAGCAAAATTCTTTTTTTTCTTAATCTAAAACTATAACCACAATTTGTTATCGATATTTTTTCGCTAATATTTCTGATTGTATTTCCCAATCTTATACCAGTAACGTGCGAGGCTTTTGAAAATTTTATTTGCATGTATGATATCTGAATTGGTACATGAAACATTAATTGGATGTGACAAAAGAAAGCAACTATATAGATGTTGGCCTTTTTTCCTTTTTTTATTTTTATACACTGTAGTTTAGAGGATCCGAAGCAGAAAAGTATGGTGAATTGAAAGATCAGAAAACTGTTGTATAATGCGACAAGATTAATGTAAACAGATTCGATATGAATATGATTAAATTATAATCTTAGGTTTATTTGTGGTCACGTCAAGCATGGCATAAATTGAAAGGACTTGCGACCAGAAGTCGGCTTTACATCATGTCACTGGATCTTCAGTGACTCAAGTTGGGGGAGGCGCCATACCCAAATTGCTCCTTCCCCGGCGGCATAGTAGCTCACTTAACT
The DNA here is from genome assembly GCA_018804465.1 of Populus tomentosa. NCBI lineage: Eukaryota > Viridiplantae > Streptophyta > Magnoliopsida > Malpighiales > Salicaceae > Populus > Populus tomentosa. The sequence continues at coordinate 3,905,022 of CM031997.1, forward strand.
ACCATTTTTATTATATATATATATAGAGAGTTTATATATATATATATAGGAAAAGCTTTTAATTCACATTTCCTTGAGCCACAGGGGGCAGTGGGTAAATGAGCATTTGGAGACATCTTCATGAAGAACATGAAATTATAAGGTAGAGAATTTAATGATGGTAGGTTTTGTGCTTATGAATTCACTGTTCATGTAGCACTCTTTGCCGACTTCAGGAAGCACTGAGACCAATGAAATCAAAGAAACACAAGAAAGAGTGTTGCAAAACTAATTAATATCCACGACAATATATAGAATGAATGCTTAATTAAGATTCTTACATCATTGTCATGATGTAAAATCATTGCCAGTTATGCCTGTAGCTATGTCTTTTCGCACTGTTGTTGGGGATACAATGTTTCTGATTTATGATTAAAAACAAATGTGCCTCATTGGAAAAATAATATCCGGCAAATAACACAAGCTGTGAAAAAAATAATTTGTGTTTTTATTGATAAAAAGTCATTTTAATTAAATATCTTAAATTATTATATAAAATCTCAAAATATAATTTATATTATTCGCTAACATACTCCCTCAAGTGAAAGTTATTTGGACTTGAAATTTGCACAGACTCACATTATCTTGTACTTAATTTTTTATTAAATAAAAATAGGGATAGTGAGATTCGAACTCGTGATTGCTTGGTTATTAAGGCTCTGATATCATGTTAAAGAACCATCTCAACTCAATAATTTAAACTGTTAGACGAAATTTCAGAATATAATTTATATTATTCTCTAATATGAAATAAGATACTCATAGCAAGATTTGTTAGTGCAAACTATATATATATATATATATTATTCCTCGACCTCTGTTTTTGAATTCAAGATTTTGACATCGGAGACTCAAACATTCGTTTATCCTACGATGATAGAGTATTTCAATACGAATCAATTACCAAGGAATGCAAGGAAATATGTGATTATGAAGCACAAGGAGATAAAATGGAAGAGCCATAAAATTACATCCCTTGTATGCACGCACGCACGCATTATATATATATATACACACGAACTCGAGATTTATAGAAAGAAATATTCAAACAAATTAAGATATAGGTTAAGATATAGTTCATTAATTAGCACCAAATTCGATAATTGAATATAAGCCATGTATAACTTGTGAGATATTAATGTACCTTTAATAGAATGAAGAAGATAAACATAATTTCCATATAGGCAAATGAATTAAGAAAATAAAAAAAACAATTCGAAAACTATAAACAAGAGGCCACGATCGATGGTCCAGGAATCGTGTACATGTAAACTTTGAACACCACTCTCGGGCTATGCATATGAATATATAAACTATGCACTCACTTGTATGGCAGAAGAAAATTACATTGAAGTTAGCTTAGGTAGTGGGGTATGTGAGAGATTAACGTAGAGAGGGGGAGAGACATTAAGCAAAACAAAGCACTAAATTTTGCAAAAGAAAAGGCCAGCAACGTCAGTTTTGGCTTCATTATCAACAAATTAGGAGCCTGAGGGGTCAACATTTTGATGTCTGTCTCCCACTATCTCATGTTGGGTCGGCCGTTTCCAAGACAATACTTTGTGGCTTTGTCACGTCGGTATTAGGCTTACCCTGCCCCCTCCCCCTCTCTTCATTGAGCTACCATCACTTCAAAGCTATCATACTACAAAGGAAAAAGAAAAAAGAATTGAAGAAGAAGACGAAGAGGAGGAGGAGGAGGAGGAGGAGGAGGTACATGCAACTGTACATATAACAACAGCATATGTCGAATTCTAACTCTCACCTTGTGGCTTAAAAATAACAATTTTCTTCTAGCTAACCGTAGAACAATGATCAAGCTTCCCATCCCATTTGTTATTTCAAAAGGTAATAATAAAAAATAATTCACTTTACTATTTCTATAATCGTTTTCAGTTTTATATTCCAAAAGGAAAATACAAATTTTAAGAAGTTAAAGTTCGTTTTCTTAAACTTGAAATTTATATTCTTAATGGAGATAACCACTTGCATAAAAAACAAATGCTTACATACAATTTCCAACCGAATGAGATTGGAAATAGAACACTTGAGGAGATTTTATGCGCACCAACATTTTCAGGAAGTGAAATGGAATACAAAAATATTATTATTGGTATCATTATTACAATCTTTATATTTATTGACATAATTTTTTATTGATATTTTTACTATTATTATGTTGGTAATTAATTTATCAACGAAATTATCGACAAAATCATTGACGAAATCGGTAATTTTTTGTCCGTCAGTAAGTCCATTTGTATAAAAAAAAATATTATTACCGATGGATTTACTAATGGAAAAAACACGCAAAAAAAATTACCTATTTCATTTCGTCAATATTTCCCTTGAAAAAATACCGTATGTAATTCCGTTGGTAATTATTTAAAAATATTTTTAAAAAATCCATTTTACAAAACTATAAAATAATTAAATTAATATAAATTAACACTCTATAATACTCAAAATGTTTGGAAAAAAAATCAACTCAAATAAATTTGAAACAAATAAATAATACAAAAAAATAAATTCAACTAAAAAAATTCATATGAAAAAAATAAAGTTGCAATTGCTAAAAATTTAAAAATTCTATAAATAAATCAACTAAAAATTGATCTCATATGAAAAAAAAAATCCTACAACAATATTCATACAATTATTGAGAACAAAAACAATTAAAAATAAAATAAAAAAACAAATATAGTGAAAAAACAAAGAAAAAAAATCTTACCTTAATATGGTTGCAAGTGAAGCTAAGAAGAGGAAAAAAAATTCCTAAAGTATATTAATTAAAAAAATTGAGAAGAAAAAAGAGGAAAGGAGAAGAATAAATACCTGAGTACAGAGGAGAAGAGGAGTTGAGGAGAGGAGAGAAGGAAATGGATTTTGATGTTTTTTACATTTGAGGAAGAAGAAGAAGAAGAAGAAGAACAAAGGAGCCCCGTCTGTTGTGAAATTAGGGATTCTAGGCATTTTATTGAGACGTTTTACCAATGGATAATTAAATATTAACTTTTTTAATCATTTCTTCGGTGATTCTATCTGTAATATTTAATTTAAATTTTCAATTGAATAAATAGTTTTCAGAAACCGTCAAATATCACCGACGACTTTTCAATCTGTCAGTGATTGTATTTGTAATATGTAATTTAAATTTTTAATTTAATCAAAAATTTTCAGAGAACCGTCAAATAACACCAATGACTTTTCAATCCGTTAGTGATTTTATCTGTAAAGAACAATAATTAACAATGCAATTTGAAAGTGAACAATTCTAGAGCTCTATGAACAATGTTAATGCAATTTTATAATTGACATGATGAACAGTGTTCACAATTTACCAACGATTTTATCGATGGATTTTACGAACATAATTTATTATGTTGGTATAAATGACATATTATCGTTTTTTGCTTTGTTTTAATTAATTTTTTTCCCACTGTAATTCTCTTGATATTTCCATTTGTATATATTAATTTTGTAGTAGTGTATATTTGCATAGAAGTTAAAAGGGTAGTCTCAAATTTAAATCTCAACCTTGCCAATTCATCATTCATGTAAAGAGAATTACTAATTATTCTTGAAGATTTAACACTACTAAAAATTTATCAAATACAAATAGAAATACCGACAAGATTTTTTCTGTTGGTAAATTGTGGTGAATTTTACCAATGAACATCTCCATCGCTATATCTCTCGGTAAATATCGATGGAAACATTCTGTTGATATATATCGAGGGAATTGCAATGGAAAAAAAAATAAATAAAAAGTTAAAAAATATGATAACATGTAACTTTTACCAACAGCTTTATCAACGAAAATAATATCTTAATATATACCAACATAATTTCATATGGTATTACAGTAGAATTCAAAAAGAAAAATTATATAGGAACATAATATTTATTACCGGCAGAATACCCGACGGGATAATTCTATTAATAAATTCATTGATCATGTTTAATTTATGAACTAACAATTCTTGGTGATCTTCTCTCTAGCTCTCATTTCTATCTTGCTATATATATATATATATATATACACACACTACTGCAACAAAAGGCTATTCAACTAATATAAAAACAAAGCGTGCGTGAGCATGTTCTATATATTCCTAGTTTTGACTCGATCCCAACTGCAATATCTAAAATCTAAACGAATAAAAATTAAGACCTCGATCAAAGGTGACCTTTACTTTTTCTTTTCTTTTCTTTTCTTATTTTTCTTATTATATATAAAGATCTGGTTTTCTGAACATTTGATTCACTAACTCACCAACCTCTGGCTATCTTTTCAAGTTCAAGAACAAGGAATATCTACACGCACGTGAAAAGTGAATTGGCTTCACTATCCTTGAAGTTTTTCTTTCTTAAGAACAAGATAGAATTGTCGATTCAAGAATTATATAGTGCGACTTTAGTGGAACCACTACTTTCAAACGTTGAAATATTCACTACATATAAGCAAATTATTTTTGAGCAAATACTTCTACTTATAAGAAAATTACAAGCTCAAACTATCATAATAATTAATAAAAAATTTAATAAACTAGTTAAACAAGAATTCTAAATACAAAATATGAAACATTTTCCTATCTCAATAAATTCACCCTTGAATTAAGAAGTCAATTTTCTTAATAAAAATATAGCTTTTGTGTTTAAGTCTTACTTGCAAATATGCTAAAATATACCTTTTGTGTTTAAGTCTTACTTGCAAATATGCTAGACGTCAGCCTTGAAAATTAATGTAGCTCTTTCTAGCTAGCCAACAAGATGGATATAGGGCAACAAAAAATACGAGTTCTCCAGAGGCATATCTCCAAAGAACTTGCCAATTTTTGTAACCCACCACCCATTGGGCTAATTCCAATAAATAAAGAAAAAATAAATAAAAATAAAGTTTTTTTATAAAGTAAACAACCTCCCAAGAACTAAGCACCGCGGATGCACATGCAAGACATGTATAAATATCTATATCTTCTTGAAATTCATCAAGATTTTAGCCATTTTCCCTTTGGAAGCAATAGCTCAGGAAAGCACGTTTGGTTGTCGTATTAGAAATGGCATGCAGATGCAGGCATGTTGCGTTCAATTATCTGCTTGAATGATAATTAAAATCACCACACAAACATTATTCCTTGCTCGGCGCTATCTTTTTTCTTTTTTTTTCCTTGTTGAAAGGTCCAAACAAAAAGAAGAGCTAATTAATTTCCTTAACTAATCAACCATTAATTAATTTCCTTAAAGAATTAGAGCCAAGAGAAATTTGCCAAACAAGCTAATTAATATACAAACTGTCAAAAAACTATCTCAACCCAATAGCTTAAGCTGTTAGGTGAGATTTCAGAATATGATTTATATTATTTTATAACACACACCCTCAAGTGAAAACCCTTTGAGCTTGAAACTTGCGCAGACCCAAATTACTTTATGCTTAATTATTATTAAATAAATGAGAATAGTGATATTCGAACTCGTGATCATTTGGTCATCAAAACTCTAATACCATATAAAAAAATAATCTCAATCCAATAACTTAAACTATTAAATAAAATTTTAAAATATAATTTATATTATTCTCTAATAGATATATCTTGTTTGTACAAGTTTTCACCGAACAAAGGTTTAAACATTCAAATTACGAAAGCCTAATGTGTTAAAGGGCTACTTCATCGTCCAAATGAAGAACGTTCTCCGTTTGAAAACACTAGCAGATGCCACTCTTTTGTAGCAGTGTTATTAAACCCGGCCCGGCCCGGCGGGTCGACCCGGTGGCTGGACTGGTTCGGGTTTAATAAAAGACCGGCTGTGGCAACAGCCCTACCAAACTCGGGCGACCCGGCTGGTCGACCTGGGACCTGGGCGAACCCGGACGAGACCCAGGTTTTTTTTTAAAAATGTGGGATAAAAAAAATTTTGGTTTAAATATTTCAACTTAAAATGATAACATAGTATCTTTTCAATGTAGGATTTAAAGCCCTTTAATATATATACTCTATGTTCCCATGAAAAAAAGTTATGTTTTTTCAATGTGAGATTTGAAACCCATTAGTATATATACTCTATGTTCCCAAGAAAAAAATCATGTTTTTTCAATGTGGGATAAAAAACCTTTTGGTTTAAATACTTCAACTTAAAGGGATAACATAGTATCTTTTCAATGTAGGATTTGAAGCCCTTTCATATATATACTCTATGTTCCCATGAAAAAAGTTATGTTTTTTCAATGTGGGAATTGAAACCCATTAGTATATATACTCTATGTTCCCAAGGAAAAAATCATGTTTTTTCAATGTGGGATAAAAAAACCTTTTGGTTTAAATACTTCAACTTAAAAGGATAACATAGTATCTTTTCAATATGGGATTTGAAGCCCTTTCATATATATACTTTATGTTTCCATGAAAAAAATTATGTTTTTTCAATGTGGGATATGAAACCCATTAGTATATATACTCTATGTTTCCAAGGAAAAAATCATGTTTTTTCAATATGAGATAAGAAACCTTTTGATTTAAATACTTCAATTTAAAAGGATAACATAGTATCTTTTCAATGTAGAATTTGAAGCCATTTCATATATATACTCTATGTTCCCACGAAAAAAGTTATGTTTTTTCAATGTGGGAATTGAAACCCATTAGTATATAAACTCTATGTTCCCAAAGAAAAAAGTTATGTTTTTTCAATGTGGGATAAAAAACTTTTTTAGTTTAAATACTTCAACTTAAAAGTTTAACATAATATCTTTTTAATGTGGGATAAAAAACTTTTTAAAATATTATTTTAAACTTTATTATTTATAATATATATAATCTATATTTACATGGATTTTTTCATATGAAATATTAAAACTTTAATTTTTTTTAATTTTCCCGGGTTAATCCGGGTTGACCTGAGTTGACCTGAGTTGACCCATAAAACCCAAGACTCGGCCCCTTGGCCGGGTCAAACCCTGGGCCTGGTTTAATAACTATGTTTTGTGGTATGGAAGGCCTTTATTCCTCAACAGTACAACTCATCTATACAAAAATAATTAATTATTTTCATTCCAATGATATACTTTTAGACCACTCACATATATATACATTTTTTATTTATACATTAATAAATTAGAAATAACTTTTTTCACTTAATACTTCTTTATTTAATTAGTTAAATATTCTACAAAATCATATTGCATAGCTGAATAGAAAACATACGTTAGAAAATTAGTTCATTATGTGGACATTTACATTCTTACGGATATTTATATATTTGATAATATAATATGGTTTAAATTTCTTTTGCTTAAATATTTTTTTTCTATTGATTGTTTAACTCTTCACACACGCACCAAGTTATTTATTTTGGCATATTAAAATGTATTAATTTTTTTTATAAAAAAAACTGTTACGAATCCTATGAGATAAGAAAAGGATTTCAACTCTTTTTTATTCGACACAAAGATATATTTACTTGGTAGGATTTCAACTTTGAATCTTTAATTTCTTGTTCTATGAAAAATATGGAGTTCCAAATAAATAAGAAGAATAAAAAATAAAAGACGTAAGATATCAAAGTCCAAACCCAAACTAATTCTAAGACTCCTAAACTAAAACCAAAGCCCACAAGCCGGCAGGCTCAATTGGAACAAAAACAGAAAAGGTGAGACCATCGCTTCTTTTTTTTTTTTTTTTCTTTTTTTTTCTAACAAACCCAAATACACGTAGATCATGGTTTTTAGACCCGATCTAATCTAACACACAGGTTTTAGAATTTGACCAAATCATCCAGATTAATTTTTTTAAAAATATCAACGGGTTACAATCGGGTTTTTGACCCGGTCTTACTTGATCGCCAAGTCAACCCGTGAAGTTAACTAGATCATACAAGGTTTTTTTCTCTTTTGTTTTTTTATATTGCTCTGTTCGAGTTTCAGGTCGGCTAAATTTCAAATTAACTAGTTGGATCAGACTGGACTTTAAAACCATGATATAAATGGTTAGGTAGTAGTATTAGAAATGAGAGGGAATATTACAAAAGATTAAAAAAAAAAGTTTAATAATATCTATCACAATACGAGATTTATTAACCTAATCACTAAATAGATCCACAACAAAGATATAGAGCTAATATAACTTCATATCTTGGATGTAAACAAATATTAAAAATTGAAAGAAAAATTATCTTCAACTTTGTATATTTTTATTTTACTTTATCTTTGTATTTTTAGAAATTATAATTTATATTCTGATTCAAATTAATTTTAGATTTAGATAAAAAAAAATATATACCTTTATATATTACATAATTCAAACACTTCAAGAAAAAAAAATAGATACGAGAATAAGAGAATTTCACCTTATTTACCAAAAAAAAAAAAGCCCCCTTCCCTTATTTTCTCTCTCAGAAAGATTTAAAAATAAAAAAAAAAATCAATTTCAATTTAAACCTTTTTATAACAAGAGTAGTGGATGGTGATGGTAGAGGTGAATATTTTTTATTTTATTTAGTTTTTATATAAAAAAAATAACCAAATCGAACCGAAACTAGTAAAATTCGACCGGTTCGGTTTTTTTGGATAAAAATCCATTCAAATCGGTTTGGATTGATTTTTTTGAGTTTGGATTCAGTTCGATTTTTTTTTGTTTCAGGTTTATAAAACTAAAACCGAACCAAGTCGATCGGTTTTTTTAAAATTTTAATCCGTTTAATCGGTATTTTTCATGGTTAGATTTTTTTAGTTACTTTTTTTTTTTTTTTTTTACTCACCTCTAAAAGATAGAACCCTTTTTATCATTTTAGATTTTGTCTTTAAACCTCATATTTTCTATGTTTATTTGCAGTATTATTACTTGATTGCATTTTAACTTTGTGCTATTTCTTTATTATATAATTCTTTTTTATTAGATTCAGTTATATACTCCTTATATCTTTAGGTTATCACACTTTCGTTGGGCTTTTGAAGTGCATCTCTTTAGCATTTGAGATACATTTCTATGTAGGTATTCTTTTCGGGGCTTCGATGGTTGATGAATATTGGTATTTTTTAGAAAAACTGGTGGAATTTTCCCCCTTGAAATAATTTACAGAGAAGAGAATAGATGGTTTAGACTTTTTTTAATTCAATTTGAAAATTATACTATTGAATACAAAAGTTTATTAGTTGTTAAATAAAATATAATGGAAATATTATAAATATTTCAAACTATTTTGTTGACTTTTTTTTAAATAGATATCAGTGTCAATTGTGATATTGTAAAGTGTTATATAATTTATAAACTATAAGATATAAACTATAATTTCTAAAAATAAAATAAAGGTAAAATGAAAATGATTTTTTTCGAAATTAAAACCAATGAGGCAAAAGAGCCACAGGTAATTTTATACATTAGAAAAGTATTTTAAGAAGAGTTTCCATCTCTTCTTGGTATTTTTTGTATTAAATAATAAAAAGTAGTAGTGCATATATTATAATAATAACAATAATTTTCTACTGTTCAAGATAGTAGAAATTTCTCATATTCAACACATACTAATCTCTTGAAACATTTATTAATTCACTAATATATTTAAAATTCAAATCATTCATTTATAGTAAAAATATATATAGATAAAAGATTGTATTATAAAATAATTCTGTCGCACCCGACATCGCGGTGGCCTTAAAAAAATTAAATTCTCTTGAATTATATTATGAAAAAAGAACAGATTTCTGGCATCCGGCTCTTTTAAGGAAAAATGTGTTGTTTGAGGAGTCGCCACCTAGTATTATGGTCACTAGGAACCCTAACTGGTCAACAGAGATTCTATGACTCGGGATTGGTTACGTAAAAGGAAAGATATTATCACCCCTTAAACGTTCTGCCTAAGGCAGACTGCATTGTTGGTTTTGTCTTAAATTGCTTAAATATTTATTAATTTATGCTGTGATGATTTGTTTATAATATTCCTGACTCTGGTGCCAGTGAATATTCGAGCTCGAATAATTCTAACTCTGGCGTTGGTAAAAATTCGTAGCTACGACAAAAATTAGATCAATATATTTTTTATTCCCTACTCTAACACCAGTGAATAAATAAATAAGAATAAATTTATTTTTACACATGCACACATTTTTTATTTTTCAAGCTAAACAAAATAAAAATACAACGAATAAAAATAATATAAATTTAAACTGGTATTTTTATTCCTGACTCTGGCGTCAGTGAATAAACCAATAAATTTACATTATTTTTATTCATGCATACACATTTTTTATTTTTTTTATTTTTTATTTTTCTGCTTTTTATTTTTCTATTTTTTCTATTTTTTTTATTTTTTTGGGCTGGGCCCAGCTCAGCCCACATGGGTTGGGCTAGACCCAGCCCAGCCCGGCCTGGCCACTGGCCCAAACCAGTGGCCTGGCTGGCCTGAGCAACACGCGTGCGTTAACGCACGCGTGTTGCTACACTGTGCAAGTGAATTAAAATTCACTTGCACAGTGTAAATGCTAATTAGCTGCAATGAAATGAAGAAGAGAGAAGCCACTTACCTGGTCTGCTGGAGGCGAAGGTGTGCGGCTGCTGATCAACCTGCCTCTTTCTTGCTTTCCCTGCCTTCTGTCTTTTTTGCTTCTCTTGTTCTCCTTGTCTCTCTCAATGTCTGCCTGGTGCTGGAGATTGATGACGAAGACAATGATGTGTTGATTGGCCAAAGCTAACTTCTCTCCTTCTCTGTTTCTGTCTCTGCTGTATGCTCCTGTGGTTTTTTTGTTCGTTCCTTCTCAAGAAATAACAACAGTGGCTGCTGAAATTGGAGCCACCGAAGAAGAGGTCGAGAGCGTACCCTTTTGTTTTTTCACTGCCGTTCGCTCCTTTTCCCCTGTCTTCGTCTGTGTGTCCCCTGTTTCTGGGCTCCTCCTGCTTCTTCTTATTTTTCCGTCTCTGTTTTCCAACCTCGGTCCCCCTGGTTTTGGTTTTTTTCTCAGTTTTTCTACTTTTTTTTTCCTCTGGTTTCAGTCCAAAAATCCCCACTGGTTCCCTCTCTACTGTGTTTGCTGTTTTAGGCTGATATTGGTGAGGGAAAGGTTTACTTCTGGTGTGTGGTGTGGGGTTCTAAAAAAGCTTAAAAATTCGGCTGGTATATGTGTGTTTCTCTCTTCTGGTTTTCGTTCGTCCCTCTCTTTCTCTGACTCTCCAACCAGCCCCTGCTCTTTGGTGCAGCTCGGTTTATATAGAACTTGGTGGGTTGGTAATGGATGGTAGGCTGAGGATCGGCCACCATTAAGGAGCTCATAACTGAGGCCAACGGACGACGATTACTGCTGCAACGTTTCTTCCTCCATTACTGCAGCAACGGTCACTGGCTTAAAGGAGAAGATGAACAGTCGACAGCGTCTTCAAAACGACGCCGTTTGGAGATAAAAACCGGCCATTTTACGTTTTGACCCATGTAGTTTTGAATATCTTGTAATTAAGCCCTTGGTTTAAACTGTAATTGGCCCCTGCATTTGCGCGCCATTTTCAATGTAATCCTTGGATTTTAATTTCGCAATTTGGACCCCAAACGTTAATATTTCTTCAATTAAGTCCCTGATTTCATTAATTCAATTAAATCCAAGTTCAATTAAGTCTCAACACTTATCAATTCTCCAATTAAACCCTTAATTGGATTAATTAAATTAATTCCAAGCTTAATTAAGTCTCAAAACTTATCAATTCTCCAATAAAACCCTTAATTGGATTAAATAAATTGATTCCAAGCTTAATTAAGTCTCAAAACTTATTAATTCTTCAATTAAACTCTTGATTGGATTAATTAAATTGATTCCAAGCTCAATTAAATCTCAAAACTTATCAATTCTCCAATTAAACCCTTAATTGGATTAAATAAATTGATTCCAAGCTTAATTAAGTCTCAAAACTTATTAATTCTCCAATTAAACTCTTGATTGGATTAATTAAATTAATTTCAAGCTCAATTAAGTCTCAAAACTTATCAATTAAACCCTTAATTGGATTAATTAAATTAATTCCAAGCTTAATTAGATTAATTCCAAAGTTTAATTAAACCCTAAAAACTTCCAATCATGTTGCCCTTAACCCAAATTTTATTTCATTCTTCATTTATTTCATTTTACTTGTTTTTTCATCATCATTATTATTATTTTTTCATCAATTTTTTATCCTTTTCAGTAAATAAAATAATAAAAATAAAATGGTCAAAAATTAGGTTATGACATATAGTAAAAATATATATAGATAAAAGATTGTATTATAAAATAAAATATTTTTAGTGGTTAAAGTATAAAAATCAGTTAATTTCACCTATATATGATAGCTTGAGAGACTTTGTTTGTTGGGCAGAAGGAATTTCTAAGTAGGAAATTACTGTTGAAAGATTAAATAAAAAACCAAAGATATCAAAGCCCAAGACTCAAGATCAATGCTAAAACCCTAAACCATCACAAAAACTCAGCACAAATTCAAAGCTCAAAGGCGTAATTTAACCAAACCCAAAATACTTAAAGGATCTTAGAAAGACTTACAACATGTTTATGTTTTGTGTTTAAAAAATTTGTTGTTAAAATTGAAATTTTCTTTTACTTTAAATTAAAAATATTAATTTTAGATTGTTTTAATATGTTGATACAAAAAATAACACTTTATAAAACAACGAGGCTTTTAATATATAAATTTTTGTTTATTTTTGTAAAGTATAACCCAACTTTTTGCACGATGATGTCTTCACATAGCTGCGAGTTAGCATTCTTTTTTCTTTTAATTGTTTCTTGTGAAGTTGTTTGGAGAAAGCATAGCCAGCAATATAGGATTTGATGATTTTTTTTTTTATTAATGTGGGTTTCCTAGTTAGTTTGTATGTATCTTGACTAATCTCATGGGCCCTGAAGTTAATAACCATGTAAGTCTCCAATGAACCTGAGATTTGTGGGACTCGAACTGATGATCTTCAGAAAACAAATTTAAAACCTGACCAGTTGATCTTCACCCCTTAAATTAATTTGATGATTTTATCATTACTAGAGATGGAAGTGAAACCATAAAAGGATTTCGTTCCACGGTCTAAAACTTAAAACCAGCCAAAGGAAAAGCAATATCCTCTTTTAAGAAAATCTCTAATATCCTTGCCTTCTATACAGTATACATAATTATTTAAAAATATGATAATTATTTTTAAGATTAAATCAAATCATATCTATGTTACTGTTATTAGCATTATTTGTAATATGGTTTTCACGCAATCTATAACATCTTATTGCAATTTTTAGAAAGATAATGGAATACATCAACAAAAACTACTATACCTTGGAAAAATATTATTTATGCATATGCATAAGCTTTGTTCACCATAACATTGTAATGGTGGATTTGTCATTCCCAAAGGAAAACCTTCAATTTGAAGGTATGATGACCATTACATGAGGTTCATTTAGTTATTATCATATTATTTAAGAACAAGTTGATCTTTTTCTTATTTTAGAAGCAGAGTAAAATGACTAAAATACTCTTAAATATAAAAATTTTAAAAATAAATTTCAAGGACACTTTCATCTTTTCATACAGGTTATTTTGTAGTAATCCCATGACTTGGATTGCGAGTTAATATAGGTTGCCTCGCCTTTTATTTCCCGAGTTATAGGTTTTTCATGATAACTCGGATTGACTCAAACTAGTTTTTTTCATGTTTTTTAATCTAACTTTATTTTTTTGTATTTAATGGAATGAGAATCAAACTACATCATTTGTTTTCTTTTACAAATTTTTTTTTTTTATGTTAGTGCTATCACTTTTTTTTAATTTAATTTATTTATTGTTAGTACCTGTTTTTTTATTATCCGATTAAAATAAAACCAATTTATTTGATTCAAATGAATCAAAAACTCGAATGGTAAACATAGCGTTGGTCCAATGCTATTTGTAGCTAAAAATAAAATATGATGCCACTATTGATGCTAGAGATGGCAATTTGGACTCTCAACAACAGCCCAAATGCAATTATGCCCAGTAACGGGCCGAACACCCCCTACCTCTCCAACTACAGCCACCAATTCCATCTCAACTCATCATTGCTAATGCCCATTGCCATTATAACAAGAAGAAAATAATAATCAAGTAACTACCAAGTTCTAGCAAAAGGATAGACCATCGCGTTTTCTTAAATTTTAAAAATGTTTTTTTTAAAATAATTTTTTTATTTTAATATAGTTTTATTATCACAATTCTAAATACAATAAAAAAAACCGTAAAATCTTAAAAGATCAAATTTTACTCGCGATATCAATGACAAATTATTATTTTTTGTCAATAATTTAACAACAATTTTCAAAAGGGAATCAAGGACAGCACTCTTTTTTTCATATTTCTGCAACAATAATTTTTCAAAAAAAAAAAAAAAGGAGGAACAGTTACAAATGACATGATTGTTTTTATATTTAAAAGTATTTTAAAATTTTAATTTTTTATATTTTTAAATTATTTTAATTTATTAATATAAAAAATAATTTATTAAAAATAAAAAATATTATTTTTTTTAAAAAAACATTCCTTTCACCAAACAATTTAATTGGAATGGTGGAGACTGGAGACATCTCATAACGAATCCAGATTTTAAATGAAGTGGGGGCATAATGACACGTGTTGAATTCAAGAGGAGCAGTGCTCTAGATCATCACGAGTTCCTAAACATAAGTAGATATAGACAGACTCGTTCGATAGCAATTTTTTCTTCGAAATGTGTCGGTAGATTAGCCACTAACAATATTGTTGTCTGAGAGAGGTGCTCAAATTTCTCTTGCAGCAATTTATATACAATTTTTGGGCGCCAAAGCTAGAATATTATATGACTTCAATCAGAAAACAACTAATTCTCAAGGGATCAAAATGGAAAATAGCTGAGCTTAAAAAAGATAAATTTCATAGAAAACAAATAAAAAAATATTAGATAAAGATGCTGCATGCCTGCTCGACTTGCTAGTGAGTAACTATGGAAGGAGTAATTTATGAGACACAAGTTTACAACATCATCAAGTGTAAAAGCTAACGTTACAAAAGATGTTTTAGAGTTCATCAAGCTGATAATCCTTCTATTTTATTAGCATGTTTAGCTTCCCCCGCCGCCGCCACTGCCTGAACCGCTTCTTTTGTAATAATGTCTAAGCTGATATATATTTTATTAGCAAGCTGATAATCCTTCCATTTCACCTTCAATAGAGAGCTCACAGTTAGCACATATATATATTCTTTCAGCAAGTATGTAGGAAGCCAAACATAGGAAAGTTACTTGAATTATTGCTCTCTTTCCTGGATTGTTGGACAGTATTTTATGACATGCTGTATAAAATCAAGTAGAAGGCAGCAAAATGCCTCCAGAATTTTGTGGATCTCGCTTTTCATCCGACACCGAGGATAACAGATGTACAATTTTTATCAGGCAACTGTAAGTTCATGTAAAAGCGAACATATGTTATGAGCTTAAGGAAATTTATGTTGATCATTTCAACTTGTCAATGATGTCCTTCCCAGATCTGACAACAACTGGAGAGGTTGAGAGACTGCCCTGTGGTTCTTGCTTGTCCAAAAGCAGATCGCCTTTCTGTTCTTTCTCTCCGATCTTCAAAGATTTATAGGGAGTTGATGTGATGTTTCGGAAAAATAAAATGGAAAAAAGGCAACAATGCGTTGGAGGCTTAAAATAGATATAAATGAATAAGAAGTATTATGGTAGTTGAATAAAGTTGATAAGTAAAAAATAGAATAATAAAAAAGGAAAATCTGATTTAAGAAAAAGAGATCTGGCAGGAGAGAAGAAAGTGTTGTAAATAATGAAAATTATTTCAAAAATATGTTATCCGAGTCTCATGAATAGAGTCGTTTTTATGTTATTTTTTTAATTAAAATTTTTTAAAATTTCATCATTCAATATTAGATCTGACATTGTTAATTGAGGATTGAAATTTATAATTTATTTAACTTGTTCTCTATATAATTATCTCAGTTTCATTATCAGAATCATGAATTTAACAGGTTAAATAAGATTTTGTTTCTTTATAAAGTTATCTTCTTCTCATAATTCAGGTCACAAGTTTACCGGATTGACTTGAGTTATTTTTTTATATTTTTTAATGATTTTATTTTTTAATTTCATCTTTCAACATTGAATTGATTAGAAATTTAAATTTTATATTTTTTTTATTTATTTTATATAGAGTTATTTTGGTCTGATGACCCGGATCACAGATTTAATAAGTTAACCTCATTTATTTTTTTGATTTTTTTATAAATTTTTTTTAATATTTAATTGATTAAAATTTAAACTTTAATAAAATATTAATCAAATCCATGTCAAATGTACTGAAGTTTCATTGCACAACCAGTGGTAGGCTGAATTTCGTAGCACTATAAAATAAATTAACTAGACCTGCTTATGCAAAAAGACAAACAGGTACAATAAATACTATTTGTTTCTTTCGGATTTTTTTTCTTTTAAATACTCAAGGATGTAACCCTACATAAATAATAATAATAACAATGTGTTTTCCTTGCATAATATACAAAAAATGTTTTTAGTGTTTGTTTTCGATTTTTATCACTAATTTTTGTAAGAAACTGCATATCTAAATTCAATTAACTTTATTTATAGAAAAAAAACCTCTAAATTCTAATTATAATACAGATATAGAGGGCAGTGAAATAAAAGAACATACTATTTTTTTTATTGGGTACGTGATCAATTTATTTACACACACATTATTCAAAACCAAAACGTTACTAATATGTTAGCAGTAAATACATAGGTCTTGATAGACTTGGGTTGGATATTTTTTTAAAAAATTATTAATGATAATGATAATAATAATAATATTTTTTTTATAATGTTAAAAAAACAAATAAAAGAAAAAAAAATTATAGCATTGAATCCTGTTGGGGTAAGATCCAATGTTGCTTAATGAGTCCTCCTTACCGCAAGACCCAACGCTATAAGGTCCTGTTAGCATTAATACCTAACGCCCTTGGATCTTGGTGGCAGCAATATCCAACGACCCAACCACAATTTTTTACTTACAAACAACAAAGACAACACCCTTTGGGTATTACAATATTTATAATACAAATAATAATAATATTAAACTTACACATGTTTAAGTGGGTTTGACTGCAACACCAGGCTTAAGAGCTTTGAACTCTTCTTAAGAGTGTATTTGGTATTGCGGTAGCTGTTGTGGTTATGGTTTGAAAAAAATTATTTTATAAAAAGTACTTTTAGTTGAGGTTGATTTAAAAAAATAGGTGTTTGGTTAAAACTGTGGTTGAAATTGAGGTTGAACAAAAAGTAGTTTAATGTGTTTGGTTAGGAATGCTTTTGAAATTGAGGTTATAAAATAATATATATATATATATTGATGGTTTTTTAATTTAAATATTGTAGATTTAACTATTGATATTACTTCATAAAATAAATAATACTTTATATAAAATATTTTTTATTGTTCCATTAAAATATCTCCAATTCTGCAAATGCTACGTCATCAAGCGATCTTTGTCTAATTTATGTAGTTTTATTGAATAATGTTAAATACTAGTTTTTCGATAAATAATTTTTATTTTACTGGATCGAATCCATTTTAATATATTTTAAGTTTTGAACCGGAACCGATTCGGCCGAAAGAATACAACGTGCTACACTATTGACGCGAACAGTGCAGCATGCTGCACTGTTGACGCTAATTAATTAACGTGATGTGTGAAAGCATGCAGCAGAGAGGTAGAAACGCGACAGAAAACATGTAATTTCTGCTTCAACAAAACCGTGTTTTCAACGCAGATAATGGTAGGGTCCACGTACAAAAATCATAGCTGATTTCTTAACCAAACACTATGTTATCACTGTTACATGCTAAATGCAGCCACAAACTCTTAGCCAAACGAACTCTAAATATTAGGCCTAAAAGTCGTGGATCTAGTTGCAACGCCGAACCCATTAGAATTGAGTCAAGATGTCGAACCCATTTGCCTTGGTTCGGCCGCCTAACCCAAGTGTCTTGGGTTAGGTGGTACTACAAGACCCAAGAGACTTAGATCTGCCTTTCCCAAACAACTTGGGTTAAGTGCACTTTTTCAGGCCTAAGTTTCTTGGGTCTGCAAGGGGATGTCAGATCAAAGTTATTAATAAAAGTAAAAATAAAAATAATAACAACAATTGATTTTACATTTAAAATCAAATCTATTTTTTTAGATAGTAATAATATTTATTGTAAATTTAATAATAATAATAATAATTAACTTATCTATTCAAGCTCTTATATTTTTTTAATATTTTTTAAATATATGGTTTTTCTTTGATGGTAATAATTTTTTTTTTTCAATTTACTAATGATAACAATATAATATTAGTAATAATATTTAATTTGTTTGCCCAAGTTCTTATATATTTTAATCTTTTTTTAAAAAAAATGTATGGTTTTTCTTTAATGGTTATAATATTTTTTTTTCAATTTACTAATAGCAATAAATAATAATAATAATAATAATAATAATAATAATAATTCTTAATTTTAACGTTCAAAACAAATCTATTATTGTTTTTCAATATTAATAATATTTTTTTAAAGTGTATTAATTATTACATTATTAATATTAATAATAGTCAAAATAATAATATTTTTAATATAAATAATAATATTTTTAATATTAATTATAATAAAAATAATAATATTTATAAGATAAATAATATTATTTTTAATATGAATAATAATATTAAACTTACCTATATTTAAATGGGTCTGGCTACAACATTAGGCCCAAGAGCTTTGAGCCCCTTGAGCTCTGGTTGTTGCTGCATGGCCAAACCCATTAGATTTGGATCGGGATGTCATATCCATTTGTCTTAGGTCCAGACGCCTAATCCAAGTGTTTTTGGCCAAGCAGTGTTGCAAGTCCCAAGAGACTTGGATCTGCACTCCTGTCACGTCCAAGCAATTTGAGTCTAGTGCATCTTTCCAGCGCTAAGTTTCTTGATTCTAGAAGGGGATGGTAGACCCAAGTTGTTAATAACAACAACAACAACAACAACAATAACAAGAATAATAATAATAATAATAATAATAATAATAATAATAATTGATTTTAACTTTAAAATCAAATCTATGGACCCAAGTTGTTAATAATAATAATAATAATAATTGATTTTAACCTTAAAATCAAATCTACGTTTTTTTTTCCGATAGTAATAATATTTATTGTAAATTTAATAATATTTATAATATTAATAATAATATTTATTTTGTTTGCCCAAGCTCTTATATTTTTTAATCTTTTTTTTAATATATGATTTTTCTTCGATGTTAATAATTTTTTTTTCAATTTACTAATAATAATAATAATAATTCTCCCGTGGTCACTGGCCAAGTCCACAGGAGTCTTGGACTTGGTAGGCGACCTTGTCTAGGGTACGTGGACTTGTCGCAGAACCCTGGCATAGGTCATAAGAGAATTGATGGGCGAGTTTGCACTCAATGTGCTAGTCTACAGACCCTAGGCGCACGGTTCTGCAACCCGCTTGAGCAGGTCTGCACACATTGCCCGGGTATATAACCCTTGTGCGAGAGCCTGCAGATCTGCTCGCTTGTGTCTTCAGCCAGGTGCGCGGGCCTGCAGACCTGCTCCCCTGTGTCTGCAGCCAAGCGTGTGGGCCAGTCCCTATCACCTGGGTTGGGTAAACCCATCGCTAGGTGTTTGTATCCAAGTTCTTATATTTTTCAATCTTAAAAAAAATATATGATTTTTCTTTGATAAAAATAATAATTTTATTAAACAAATTTACTAATGATGATAAAAACAACAATAGTAGTGATATTAATTCTTAATTTTACCATACAAATCAAATCCATTTTTGCTTTTTAATATTTATAATATTTTCTACAAATTTATTAATTATTATATGAATAATATTAATTATAATCAAAATTATAATATTTATGATAAAAATAATTCTATTTTTAATATTAATAATATTAATTATAATAAAAATCATAACATTTATATCACAATAATAATATTGTTAATACCAATACTTTTAATTATAATTAAGATAATAATATTTAAAATACAAATAATAATATTTATCATATTAATAATATTATTAAACTTGGCTAGCCAAAGATTTTATAGTAATAATTTTTTTTTAAAAAAAATATTAACTATTAATGATAATAACAATAATTGTTATTTTATATATATATATATATATATATATATATATATATTTTCAATTTTCTTCTTTGCAGGATCTGTAGACTCAGCCGGACAAGTCTCCAACCTCTTAAGGGATCTGAAGAACCCAGGTGCAGGTTAGAAGAGACCCAAGGGAGAAGGTACGTAGCTAACGCTTAGGGTCTGCAACCTTACCACGCCCTATCAAACAAATTTGCTATTATTTGATGCAGGGTCTGCAAATCCAGAAAAGCATATTTGCAGGCAAACGCTTGGAATCTATAGTCTTAATATACCCCACCAAACAATATAATACTTAGTAAAAGTAGTCAAAATCTATAATAATTTCTGCTATAGTAGAAAATAATCCAATTCACAATAAAAACACTTATAATTTATAATAACTTACACTACAATAAAATATTAATCCTGTCTATACAAAAAATACTAAGATTTTTTTTTATTATTATTAATATAGATATCCAAACTATTTTACACATACCTTATTTAATTCAAACTTTTTAATTCAAAGGAGTGAACCACTTCAGTACTAAAGCTTCATTGCACAACCAGTGGCTGGCACAGTTTCGCTGCACTATAAAATTAATTAACTAGACCTGTCTATGCAAAAAGACAAACAGGTACAATAAATACTATTTGTTTCTTTCGGATTTTTTTTGTCTTTTAAATACTCAAGGACGTAACCCTACATAAATAATAATAATAACAATATGTTTTCCTTGCATAATATACATAAAATGTTTTTAGTGTTTGTTTTCGATTTTTATCACTAATTTTTGTAAGAAACTACATATCTAAATTCAATTAACTTTATTTATAAAAACAACCCTCTAAATTCTGTTTATAATATAAATATAGAGCGCAGTGAATATAAAAGACCATACTATTTTTTTATTGGGTACGTGATCAATTTATTTACACACACATTATTCAAAACCGAAACGTTACTAATATGTTAGCAGTAAATACATAGGTCTTGATAGACTTGGGTTGAATGTACTTTATTTTTTATAATAAAATCATATTAATTTTGAGAAATTATTTAATTTTTTAAAAGAAATTATGCAGGAATATTTCCCAACTTATAGGACAATCTTCTAAGAAAAATTATCATTATAACGAAACCATTATCATCTTAAAGGATTGACGTGGTGATTGAGTTATACTGATTTCTTTGACTTTTTTAGGTTTTAGATATAATTTAGGATTATTTTGATATTCTAACCTAAAAAATAATTGTTAAAAAATTAAAAAATATTATTTTATTTCAATACGAAAAATACTTTAAAAAATAACTGTAATTACACTATAAAAACAGGGTACAAACACTTAGATGAATTTATTAGATTTAATTAATTATATTAAATTGATATAAGAGATATGAGCTTGAAAATATTTTAAGATAAAAATTAATTTTGATACGTGCAAAACTAGTTTGTGATTGATAATAATATAATTATATTAATGCATATTAAAGTTTGTGGATCATTTGATGATAATTAGAAAATTAGATCATGATAGTGTAATTATTTCTTTTTATATAAAAAAGACGGAGGATTTGTACCAACCGTCGAAAAAAACAAATCTTAATGGAGAAACCACAAACATTAAAATATCAAGATTGAAAGCTGAATCATTGATGTGCATATCAACCACACCTTTCTTAAATATTTTTTTTGTTTCTAAAAAAAAGTATAAAAAATTATAATAATGGTTACTTTTCAGAATATTTCTCACTTAAGTATTAAAATAATATATTTTTTATTATTTATAAAAAAATATTATTAACAAGAAAACATATTAAATGAATTTAAAATCATAAAAATAATAATTTAAAATAAAAAGTTACACTTTTAATAATCTTTATGCTGTGTGGCAACAAAAAAACGCAACGCAAATTATTGGAGACTAGGCCCATGATCACGTGGAAAGGTGCAGCGGACTCACTCAACACAGTATCAATCAGTTCTATAAGAGGCCCCTCATGAACCCGTTTCCAAGCCACAACCACAGCTTATTTCTTTCTTTATTTTTATCTCCACAAAAGGAAGAAGAAGAATCTTGCTTCTTTCATCCATAGGATTCAATGTCCTCCACCCACTCCGCCACTGAAGATCCCTTTTCAACTCCACCGCCGGCCAGTCGTGGTGAGATTCCTCATTCTCTATCCTTAATAATTCTGTGTGTTCACGGTTTAAGTGATGAAACACTTTCAACATGTGCTGTGCACCATCGTCTTTGGCTGTTAAAAAACTACAAATTACATTAATAATGATTTCTTAGCGTAGTCTTACCTCATTATCCTCATCTTTTCGCAACTGGATTAATATATATCATCCATGGCTGCGTTATGCAAGAATTTGCCCCACAGAGTTTGCCCTAACCGTTCCCTTGCTTCAACCATGATGGCCCTAGCTCCTCAGGAACTGATGAACTGTGCTCATCCTCAAGACAGCACATGTTTCTGTAAATCACACCATTACCGACAATCCCAAGTAATAATCGATTATAATAACATAGGGAGCTTACAAGTTAGCAAACTAGCACGAGGATGATCTGATGATCACTAAACCCACAAGGATGATTTATCTATTGGTTTGATACGTACGCGAATTCTCATTCATGTTGTAAATCTCCCTCCCTCCCCCCCCACCCTCTACCTCTCTCTCTCTCTCTCTCTCTCTCTCTCTCTATATATATATATATATATATATATATATATAAGATTTTTCAATTTTATCTATTCATTCTCTACTAACAAAACACTTATTAATTCTCACACGTATCACAGCATGTTTATTTATGAAAAATATTGAAAAAAAATCATGTTTTAATCTATTCAAAGCAATGGTGGTTGCACACTTTCTCTATAATTTCTTAAAATGAAAAAGGGCATGCCCCCGAATTTGATGAAAAGATGATGATTCGTGGAAAAGTACACAAATTGCGAAGGAAACATATTAATTTGTTATTTGATGAAGTATGTGTTTATACTTGTTTTTTTTTCTTTTTAAGAATTTTTAGTTGGAAATATATTAAAATAATTTTTATTTATTTGTGATAATAAATCAAAACCATAAAAAAATAAAAAATAATTAATTTATTATCATTTTAAATAAAAAATCAGTTTTTTTTCAAAAAAGGGGAAAATGGATACATAGCAACAACAGATTAGGAAAGTAACAATTGATGGTAGGTGGCAAGTGTCTATAAGCTCACGTGATACCATCAACAAATTACATCTTCAGATTCGCTTCACTCTTTGGCCCTTCGCAGCTTCACCGAGTCAACCTCCAAAAAGCACTCGTTCTCTTCACTTTCTCCCCCTATTTTCGGAAAAAAAAAAAAAAAAACAAAAAATATTGCTAGATTCTAAAAGTGGTCCCTCGAATCATTGTGGGATCTGAAATATATATATATATATATATATATATATATATATATATATATATATATATATATATATATATATTTCCACTCTTGTTTGTTTTTATGTAGATATTCTATATTCCAAGTGACATGGCTCTCTTTTTTTTTCATTAATTTTTGAATATAATTATTAGAGTTTTAACTTCAGGACTGCCTAAAGATTATATAATTATAATTATGTCCTTTGCAAACGTAGTTGTTTAACCCAAAAATAAAGTGTTGCTATTATTAAGTAAATAATAGGCAGTATCATCATGCATGCAATAAGCCAAAAGGCAGTTTATTAAAAAACCATGGTTTTTCAATATAAAAAACCGACACATACCAGGTATCAGAAACCCAAGCTGAGCATCGCAGGAGAGTTTTATAGCATAGCAAATAAGTGACGCAGCAGAAAGGCAGAGCTTATGACCGTAGATCCAGCCTTTTCAAAATCTCGCGTTGCCGTCGAGGGTTCTTAAGTTTTCGTTTTCGTTTTTCATCACCATCATCTCTTTTCAAAATCTTTTCTTTTTAAACAAAACACTCAGAGAGAACCGATTTTGCTTTTCCTTCTTGTTAAAATAAGTTCCTTCCAACAATGGCTGCTCATGGTACGATACCTTTTTTTTTTTTTTTGAAGAATCGTTTCTTTTAGGTTTTGTTTGCTTTCCCTTTTTTTTTTTTTAAAAAAACTATTTTATGTATTGTCACTTTTGTTTTTAATGTTTTGGAGATTATATATATGGCGTGCATTACGTCGAGATTGGACTTACATTGGTTTTTGTTTCTGGGTTTGTCGGTGGAAGAACGTGATATTCAGAAGAAGTATTGGATGGATAACACTTCTGATTTGAGTGTGAATGCAATGATGCTTGACTCGAAAGCATCTGAACTTGACAAGGAAGAAAGACCTGAGGTACACTTCTCTTTACTGCTTCAAAAAATGCTCCTTTCCTTTTTGTTTTTTTATGTACATGGGAATGTTGTATGAGTAATGAATTGTAAAATGATCGTTCAAGATCCCTGCTTCAGATGTTCTTTGACGCCAAAATTATGCTCTTTCATCTTGATTATGTAAATTTTAACAGAAAATTGTTCCTTTAGATATTGTTCTTCAAAATACGTTAAAATGATATTTTTAGTTCATTGATGAATATGTATCTTCATTTTGAATTCATGCTTTTAGATCATTGATTACTGTTATGGTTTATATAGTTTTCTGAAACTTAACTAATTGGGGGTATGCACAGATACTTTCTCTGCTTCCACCTTATGAAGGAAAAACAGTTTTGGAACTCGGAGCTGGTATTGGCCGTTTCACCGGGGAATTAGCACAGAAGGCTGGCCAAGTTGTGGCTTTGGACTTCATTGAGAGTGCAATAAAAAAGGTGACTGCGGACCTCCATATGTATATACAGAAAGAGCTTTTTGTTTATGCCTGTTAAACTGGATGTATATTGTTATTTCTAGTTTTCTGTTCGAGTTTTATCGTATTTTCTTTCCCCTATCTTCTAATTGCAGAATGAAAATATCAACGGACACTATAAGAATGTGAAGTTTATGTGCGCTGATGTGACATCCCCGGATCTGAATATTTCAGAGGGGTCGGTGGATTTGATATTCTCAAATTGGCTTCTCATGTATCTCTCTGACAAAGAGGTGGACGTTCCTAATCCTTATTTAATTTCACAATATGCTTATGGATTTGCTAGTAATTCAGCTTAAGGTTGCACCAGTCTATATATGAAGTATCCTACATAAATATTGTGTGATTTTTTCTTTGGCTCGTTATTTCTCAATGTCTTCTTTTGTAGTCTTTGTGATGGTTCATCAGGCGTCTTGTTGTTCTTTGAAACTGGTGAAGTCTTTGTGGTTGCAAGTTAGTTTTCTCTAGTACCCTTCTCTACAACTCTGATGATGACTCTGTCTCTTGTGTATTGTTAACATGGATTGCAGGTAGAGAATCTGGTAGAAAGGATGGTCAAATGGGTGAAGGTTGATGGGTTTATTTTCTTCAGAGAGTCTTGTTTCCATCAATCTGGAGATTCCAAGCGAAAATACAACCCAACCCATTACCGGGAACCCAGATTCTACACAAGGGTTTGATTCTTGTTGAAATATTCTTTGAAATGACTCCACGTTTTGTTAACTGAACATGTGTGATGAGCTAGAAAATTATTGTTTATATCTGTTATACTATATATGATAGCACCACTCAGATTAAAATGTATATTGAACCAGTAAGATTCTAAGTTTCAGGAGATAAAATGAATATAGATTGATGATTCCTAATTGGTTGTTGTTCCCTCGATGTAGGTGATTTGTGGTCATTTTTTCAGTTAACCTTATAGGTTGTAAGCAATAACTAACAAGATCTTCATGAAGTTTTGAAAGAGTAGCCATGAACTTACGACACATAAACATTATACATACTGTATTGCAGGTGTTTAAAGAATGCCATACACGTGATGGGTCTGGAAATTCTTTCGAACTCTCTCTTATTGGCTGCAAATGCATCTCAGCTTATGTGAAAAACAAAAAGAACCAGAATCAGGCAATGAAACTAGATCATTTGATTTTGTTCCTTTGAGGCCTCATTAGATGGGTTAACTGACAAGATGCAATACTTGCTTGGTGCAGATTTGTTGGATATGGCAGAAAGTTAGTTCATATGAGGATAAGGGGTTCCAGCGATTCTTAGATAATGTTCAGTATAAATCCAATGGCATATTACGATATGAGCGTGTCTTTGGACAAGGTTATGTGAGTACAGGAGGAATTGGTACGCTACCGTTCCATTCTTTTCTTTCTCCACCTTCCCAGTTGGGGGAAAAAGCTACAAGTTGCCTTTTTCTACTAAGTTTGAAATTACAACCTGAAAGCCAAGCACCTGCATAGACGATGTGCTTCTATCTTCACCCCTTTCCTTACTGAGCATACCAAGGGAAAATTTTTGTGAACTATCTTAATGGCCTACCATATGAATTATTTCTTTTCAAAGAGTTCAATGCAAAAGTTCTTTCTTATACATGTTCTTTCTCAATACTAAATATCTATCAGATTAGTCCATTGATCGCTTCTTCATGTTCATGCATTACTGTTTCTAAATGCATATTTGTATCTGTGCAGAAACAACTAAGGAATTTGTGGGAAGACTGGATCTTAAGCCTGGCCAGAAAGTCCTGGATGTTGGCTGTGGGATTGGGGGAGGTGACTTTTACATGGCTGAGAACTTTGATGTGGAGGTTGTAGGCATTGACCTCTCCATAAATATGATTTCGTTTGCCCTTGAACGTGCCATCGGGCTCAAATGTTCTGTGGAGTTTGAAGTTGCTGATTGTACTACAAAGACATATCCTGACAACACATTTGATGTTATCTACAGCCGTGACACCATTTTGCACATTCAAGTAAGAATTCTCAGATGTTTCTGCAAAGTAGCTTTTGATTTGTGAAGATTGGAGAGTTGGCTTTCTTTGGCAGCACGCCGTTTTTCTTTCTGTTTTGTTAGAAGTTACTAGTCGATTTGTGATACTGCTTTCAGTGCTGTTCCTCGGATAGAACTTTTCCACTCTGTTATATTTGTTCTTGAAAAACACTGGCTCCTTGACCTGCATAAAGCCTGATTTATGTGAACGTTTCGGGACTACGAGTGGTATACAAAAGTCTTTACAATTCTTGCATGGTGCTTAATTTGCTGTATTGTTAGAACCTGCCTGTCTGCCTGTCTGCCTGTATTCCTATCCTTGATTAATTTTACTTCATGAACTACCATGTCTCAGGACAAACCTGCATTATTTAAATCTTTCTTCAAGTGGTTGAAGCCTGGAGGTAAAGTACTTATCAGTGATTACTGCAAGTGTGCTGGAACTCCATCACCAGAATTTGCCGAGTACATTAAACAGAGGGGATATGATCTTCATGATGTAAAGGCATATGGCCAGGTATATTTGCATCTGAAATTATTTGTTGTTGCCAGACTTGTGGTTTTTGGTTCCCAATTCCTAAAATGTCTGATGAATGATATGCAGATGCTTAGGGATGCTGGTTTTGATGAGGTCGTTGCAGAGGACCGAACTGATCAGGTTTGCCACAGATCAACCATTCCCTTGTATCCTCATTGATTTTAGTATTTAATCGGGCTTCGAAATCTGAATTATTTTGTTACTTCTGCATTCAGTTCATCAAAGTTCTGCAAAGGGAGTTAAATGCTATAGAGAAGGACAAGGATGAGTTCATCCACGACTTTTCCCAAGTGAGTTTACCTTCATTCGTTTAATCCCGAAGCTGATTTTCTATAATTTGAGGCAACTCACTCGGCCATTATCCATTCCAGGGGGACTATAATGATATAGTTGGTGGATGGAAGGCAAAGCTGATAAGGAGTTCATCAGGGGAGCAGCGATGGGGCCTGTTCATCGCCAAGAAAAAATGATTATTGGCTCTCTTACAACCTCTACGTCTATCTTGTTGAATAAGTGTTGTTGATGTCTTCGTTTCTAATTGTATGATTTCAGCCGATGTGGCTAATGTGTGAACTAAGCTAGCTTTTTCTAGCGTCTGAATAATATAAATGATCCCATCGTTTGTCACTTGGTCAATAGGATTGGATTCCATCTTCCCTGACTTCATGAAGGATATATTCCATTTCAAAAGCAGTCAGATTCATTGAGAATTTTCCTGACTGGGCAGCAACTTCTTCCAACAGGTATGTTCTTGTCTCTAGGATATCCTAGAACTCATGGAGACTGCAATGATGCATTACCCATAAATGTGAGGAAAAAAAAAACCTGTAATGCGAAACTTGCAACTAAATTCAATATAATCGTATATATACCTTCAATAGAGAGCTCACAGTGAGCGTACGTGTATGTGTGTATATATTTTCTTTCAGGAAGTATATAGAAAGCCAAACATAGGAAAGTTGAATTCTTGTTCTCTTTCTGTGATGTTTAGATAAAAAAAAAAAGAGAAAGGGAAAGAATAAATAGAAAAAGACAACAATACTCTTAGGGACTTAAAATTAGTTTTAAATAGATGAAAGGTATTGGAGTAATTAAATAAAAGCTTTATAAGTATAAATAGGGCAGTTAATTTATATATCTGACTTGAGAGAGAGTTAGAGAGAATCGGCAATGAGTAGAAAAAGAAGAGAAAAAGAAATAGGATTGTGGAAATTATATAATTAAAATAAGATTTATGTGTGTAATTATGTTTTTTAGCCTTGATTTCTTGGTTTAATTAAGATTTATGGTTTGAATTTGTATTTCGAGTTTAAGAGTACATCTACAGCACAAACACAATTAGATCAATTATATTACAATTAATCTTACATGAAGTTAAAGAATCAATCTTTATACAACACCTTAGTTGTGTTAGGGTCATACTTCTTTGTTTATGGTCTTATATGTGTCTACGGAAAGTAATATGCTAAAGAACTAATTAATATGATTGGATAAAGAATGGAAAATTTCTCAACTACTAGAAAAAATATATTTTGTTCAGATGCTACGCACAAAATGAATGATCACTCTAGTGACGGAGCCATGTAGAGACAAGAGGGAGTAGTTGCCCCTTTAATTTTTTTTTAAAATATATTTTATATTAAGATATTAATATAATAGTTTGATGAGGGTTTGAAACAAGTAAAGGAAAGTGAAAAGTTATTATTGACTTATATTTGAATATAATATATAATATATATTTCCAGCTTATTTATTTAAAATTCTCTTTTTTCTTTCTTTTCCTTTTACTAACTATGAGAGAGCCCTTTTTTTTTAAACCATTGTTGCCTACCTCTCTCTCTCTTATGCAAATTTCTCTTCAAATCCAAATAAACAAGAAACTTTTTTTGCTTTATACTTTAGATAAATTTCTTTTATATTTTTTCTATTTATTTTATTGTTTAATTTTAGTTTTTTTTATATAATTAATTATTTAAAATATTAAGGTTTATGATAATTTAGAGGTTTTGATATGAATGTGTTCAAATATATTTAGAATAAATATTTGAATTTACTAATTTAATAAATTAAATGTTTCTTTTCTTATTATAAATGAATAAATTAATGTTTATGTAAAACCACTATTCTTGACATCTCTTGTATTAACAGAATAGATTATTGGAATTATTTAAATGAAGTCTCTTAATTCACTATAATCATGGATTAATTATTTAATCAATGTCCAAATTGTAAAATTTCTCAATTGCTAGAAAAATTATATTTTGGTCAGAATATGGCTACACACAAAATGCTCTTCTGTGCATTGTTTTATAGGAAAGACATGCAGCTGTAAATGTTCAAGTTTCATTTGTCGTTGCACTCTATGTTGCTTCGACTCTTGATTTTGCCTTGGAGTATTCGTATTTAATATTAGAGTATAGATACTTGAACACTCAAATTAGTGATAGTCTTGGAATTAAAGATGTTTAGAAATAAAGTTAATATATTAAACAATCGGTTAATTTTTAGTTCAAGCAATTTATATGGATATGAGAAATCTCAGATGTTTAAATCATTAACTTTGTAAAGAAAGATGGTGCAATGATATTTTAGAGAAATATACTTTTAAAATATGTATGCTGAAAGTACTAAGAATAAAGAGATTGTGCACTTTGAGTTTGAAGGATTCATTGTGTATTTACAACCCATAAGTTTTTTTTTTTTTTTTTTGTGAAGGGAAGATGCTAAAGTTTAATTTCACCCTTGTAATATTTTGAGTTGTATTATCTTTAAAATTATATGTATTAGATCAATATAAAATACTAAAAGACCCTCTAATCACTTAAAAAATCCAAAATCAAGCCGAATAAAAATAATTATTGAGTTGCAATCACATGTATTAGCATGTTTTAAGGGTAGAAACTAACTCCATTGAATTCTCCTCTTTAAAACGAACCAATTGACTTCAAATTCGACTATTTTAGTGGTTGAAAAGTGTTGGTAGAAAATTCTCTCATTATTATTTTCCGGAAACTTGCCCACCTTTTCCTTTATTGAGATACAAATGTTGCCTGGATGTTGTTATCTCTTATTGTGAGATGTTTGGTCAAGTCCTATAATGAGAGAAATCCTTGTTTTGTGTTGCTGAAACATGTGCCTAAGATAAATGAAGTTTGCAATCGAAGCAAGTCTCTTTTGTTACTGGTGCAATCATAATCGCCAATGAGATCTTTAATCTAAATGTAAATAGAAATAGATATTAAGACTTAAAACAATGGGAATAAAATTTTGAACGATGTAATTGAAATTAATTTTAAAGTGGTATCAAAATTATAAGAAAGAAAGTCTCATGGACCAATGATGAAAAATTGATTATGAAAAGTGATGTAAACAATGAAATGTGAAAAAGGCTACATGCTATTAATAGTAAAATACACCATGTTTTTAGTTTATTTGTTAATTATAGGTAAAAGAGGTTGAACTTGCAAAGTTGATTATCCTAAATTGCATTGAAAAAAAATAAAATTATCTCAAATTTTGTGTCTTTTATCACTTATTCCTTTTTTTCTCTAATGACTAACATTATATTATGATATATATTATAGCTGAAAAAATTAAACATTCATCATAGAATTCACTTTGCACTCTTTTGTTGTTTCAATATGGATTGCACTGTACAATTAACGATGGTCGGTCTTTTTTATTGTTCTTTTGTCATTGAAAAAATTACACAATACATGACCATTGAACTTTATTTCTTTTTAATTTCATCGACCAATGTTATATTGGCAAGTTTTATATTTTAGGAATTAATTAAAATTTGATTTTACAAGATAGAATTTTATGTTATAGTTAAAAAATTAAAACAATGAGCACCAAAATAAACATAAAAAAAATCCTTTTTAGTTTAGTTCTTGAAGTTTTAGTGTCCCAAAATTTGGTTCTTATTTTTTAGGTTTTTAAGTTTTGGCTCTAAACTTCATTTTCTTTATGTTTTAGTTCCTAGATGTTAAGAGAGGAAAGGTAAAGCATTTAGTCGATCCTAGTTTGATCATAATAAAATTTAATTTTGGTGTCAAAGAGCTGATCTTAAAGAGGGAAGTTTAATGGATGTGGGTTGCCTTTTAAACATGTTGGACAAAAACAAATTAGGGCCTTATAATGTGTTTTTTTAATATTATTATTTTAGAGTGATTTAGAGGGTGTTTTGAGTTAAGAATAAGCTCACTGAAATTTTTAGAATAACCTCAAATTTGAGTTTTGAAAGTAAAAAAACACAGCCTTGATTTTCTAGCCAATGAAATTTATTTAAAAAAAAAATTATAACAAACAATACAACATTTGTTGTAATGTTTTTTTTGTTAAGTGAGGGGAAGATGCATAATTTGCTAACTTAATTGAAAATAACAATGCTAGGTATCCAAGCTTAGTTTAGGCCCAAACACACCTGAACTTTCTTCTTTTGAGGCCAAATGAGTGGGCTCAACATTTTGTTCTTGTAAAACTCTTTTTATTTTAAATAAATTCTTATTAGAATTATTAATTAAAAGGCTATTTAAAAAGTCTTTAATTTGAGTATGTTATAGTTTTTAAATAAGATTAGAAATTTTAATGATTACATTTTCAATAATTTCTTTAATAATTTTATATGAGCCTAATATATAACAAGTAGATATCACATCCTTCAAAAGCTTAAAGGTAGCTGCACGCTATAAAATATTAACTAGGAAAGAAAGTTAATAATAAACACATTGCATATTTGATATTTATTTTTTATATATTTTTCATGAGTTCATATTTTTTTTTATCTTTTTCATAAAAAGTATAAAAACATGTTTTTTTTTTTTTTTAGATTTGCTATTTAGATTATGGTAAGTTATTAATGCTAAACAAAACTTGTTATTAATAAAGAAGACATTTTTTTATATAAAAAAAAAACAAGGAAATGAGAGATTTACCTCAACCAATAATTTTCCCATCTTAAATTTAAATTTAAATTATAAGAATTCTTGTAAATATTAATTTTAATTGTCTTGAGATTTTATAAAAAACAATGTTGTTAATAAAAAAAAAGAGTTTTTTTTTGTTAAAACAAAAAAAGCTTAAATAAAGAGTGAGGGCTTCAATTTAAAAAATACACTTTCTCATTCAAAACTTTAGTGGATATTTATTTTAATTTCTAGAAAATTAAATAAAAATTACTTAACATGTAAATGGACTAGCTTTCTATGACCCAGCGTGCTTGGACTTTTACTTCTTAAACTAAGCATGAAGGCATAGGCTTCCAAGCCCAGCAACTTCTAGTCTCTTTTTATTATTTATGGTTAGTTTTATTTTTTTAATTAGATGTCTTATTTAATATCATATTTATTATTTTTAAATTGATTAATTTAACTATTTTAAAATAGTAATAAATCTTTTTAATAATTTCTATAATTTTATAATACCTTTAAGAGATTATTATAATTTGTCTTTATATTTTTTAGTTAAATTTAAGATAAATAAGTTGTATTTGCATTATAAATTAATACGAACAAAAATATTTGTACTTAATAATCATAGTAAATCCTCAATATAAATAAAAAAAATATATGTAAAATGAAAAAGGACGGTCAAGGTAAATTATTTGTATTTGTATTTGAGAAAACTAACTTCCCACTCGATCCAATCTTTAATTAGCATTCCTATTTTTTTTAGTTATTAATTAATATATTTTTTTAATTTATTAGATAAAATATAGACATTATCTTTGTATTTCTTGGTTAACAAATTTCTTGATATCAAAAATTACTTTTATAATTTTAATGTTGTTTTATGTTATGTTTGAAATTAATTTAAAATCCTAACTTAGAGCATCTACATCCACGCTCTTTATTTTGTAGCTAAATTTTAGCTGAAGCAGCAAAAAAAATCATTTTAATTATCTCTTAAAAAAACAATCACATACATATTCTCTAAAATTATGAGTCATGAATATTTTATTATTTTAGTATTATTCACATTATATGTGAGGTGAATATTCAAGTATATGTTATTTCACGTTGTTGATTGTTTTCAAATTATGTTAATGAATTTTCTAATTATTCAATGATTTTTTTGAAAATTAATTCTTTTATTATAGTAGAAATAAAAAAATAATAAATAGAAAATGAATACACTTAAATACATAATAAAAATTTAAACAAATTAAAACTACCATTACATCATTTATCTAAAATCTCCATTTGACGCATATTATAATATTCAACCAAATATTGAAAGCATGCTTATATTTTTCTCTCTTTTTCTTATTATTGTTTCAATAAAAGGTTTTCTTGCATAATAATAATAATAATAATAATAATGTGTCCCTTATTTCAATTTGGAGATACATTACTGCAAAAAAAGAACACATTAATGCCCATTAATTGACATTTGATATATTCATTTCTAGTAAATTTACTATAAAGTGCTAAAGCATTTTGTAATGGCTTCGTCCACTTCCCAAAGGGTGCCCACAGAATACTCAAATAAGAAGAAATTGAGGTCTTCGTTATAGTTTTATAGTCCATTGCTTAGCCATTATGCGGACGTTTTTTTTTCTTTTTTTAATATATATATATAGGCTATTAATATGCCAAACAGAAGAAGAACAATGCAACAAGTAGTTTTTTGTTTACAAAGATCACGTTGGGGGTTTGCTTTGTTGGAAAACAATGTCTTTTGGATTGTGTAGCCCATGCTTACCTCAAAATCCATGACTTGCGCCTTTTTGTGGCACCATAATCCCCAAAGTTATATTTTAGGCACTCATTTCTTTTTATAAGAGTTTCTACAATGGCTGAGCAAAAAAAATCAAGGCCGTCAACTCGATTTCTACCGAGTAGAGGTTGCAGCTGGAGCTTCGAAACCTTTCCGAGTAAGCAGAACAAATGGTCCGAAGATCTCCCACATGTTTTTTTGCGGACGATATGATGTTATTTGCAGAAGCGAGTACTAATCAAATGGGAAAAATCATGTCTTGCTTGAACGAGTTATGTGTTCGCATCAGGTCAGAAGTTCAGTGTTAGCAAAACCACTTTATTTTTCTCCAGAAATGTGACGGTGTCGGTACCTAAAAGCAGCAGCAGGGATTGTGGTTTTAGGAGAACCGAGTACTCAGGCAAATACTTGGGAGTTCCTCTACTGCATATAGCAGCGTATCACGAAGCAAATCCATGGATACCTCCTTGAGAATATGCAGAAGAAGCTGGCTAGATGGAAGTCTAATAACCTCTCACTAGGAGGACGACGTACGTATTACACTCTGCAAATCAGCTCTATCCACCATTCCTCTTTATCCAATGCAGTCAACAATGCTTCTTAATGAGATAGAAAAGATTTGCCGGAGGTTTCTGCAAAATTTTGTCGCAGGCATGCCAAGGTGCGAGCTGGTGATCGACAGGAAGAAAACAATGTGGTCGATTTTGGACCCTTATTTTTAGGTTTTAATAATTTCTTTTCTTGAGTATTTTTTGAATACATATTGTTTTTTATCCCCTTAATCAAGGGTTTGATAAAACTACTATAAGATTCAAGCCCATTTCATTCTTCAATCTCCAAGATCATGTCATCAAAATGCTAGGGTTGATGGCATCGTGTCAAAGCCAACATCCTTCGATCCCATGCCACAGAGAGATCATGTTATGACCAAATAATGAATGGACCACACCATCGTAATATCTAAAAGGCTTGAGGAAATCAACTGGCTTGATAATAATGCACCTTTAATGCACCTCCCCACGCTCACACAAACTGTCTCATCTCAGGCATTCGTGCTACCTTTTGTAATGGGCCATGCTATGCAGAAACCTAGCTAGACCTGCTTTCACTGTCTGCTGCATAAAACCTAGACATTTACTTGAGAAAGGTTTGCTTCCACGAGTTAAATGCGAGTTTACTAATAGTAGATCATCCAAATCATATATATATATATCGAAGATTGTCCACGAGCAGCCATTAGAACCACAGAAGCTATCTATATCCATAAAGCTAGGAGGAGGTCATCCACAATGTACTTGCTAAATGTATATCAGGCATGTTATTGGTTGACTGTATATTCTTCTTGATCCCATTTGTTTTCCTAAATCATACTTATATGACACAATTGACACATGAACATGATCGATGTTATGAAATGAAACAAGGTTTATAGGGGTATTTTAGCACATGCCGTTAATATCTATGTTTTTTTTTTTTTTTAAAAAAAAAGGGAATCATAGGTAACCTTAGTCTACACTAGCTGCCTGCCCGTAATATACCATGAGGTATTTTTTTATATTAAAAATAGTGTTGGTGTAGCGTAAATATATTTTTTAAAAAGGAAAAAATTTGTGACACCAATTAAAAACCGGATTGTATCAAATAAGTTATTTTTATTTTAAATAATAAAAAAAAAGATGATAACAGCAAATATATAAAATTAAAAACAATGATAACCATAACCACTGAAAAAAATATTTTTGTAAACAATAAGCAAGCCAATTTAAGTTAACATGTCAAATACGTGACCTAGATCATGAAATTGAGATGACCCGGTGGAAAAGAAAACGTAAAAAATCATAAAGCTAAAAAGAAAATAAAAAAAAACATAATAAAAAAACTCACATTAACTTTTTAAACTCATGATTCAAGGCATTAGACCAAAAACACCATATCTAGAAAAACCACAAAGCCTAATTTTTAATTAATTAAATATTGAAGGATTAGCTTGAAAAAAAAATATCAATCACATAAATGAATCCTAAATAAAAAATAACAATTAAAAGAATGAGTATCAAAATTAAAATACAAAATAGATTTTAAATTTGATTGAAGGGTGAAATTAAAAAGAAAATTTAATTGAACAAAAGGACCAAAAAAACAATCAAAAGAAAACTTATCAAAATTGAAAAACAAATTGATTAAAGGGTTAAATTGAAAATAAAAATCAATTCAACAAAAAGCCCAAAACAAATAATCAAAAGAATGAAGATTAAATTGAAAAAAATAATATATAGAAAATTGGGATGGAAGAATGAGATTGAAAACAAGTAAAACTTCTACAAAAAAGTCAAGAATAAAAATTTAAACACAAAATAACAAGGACTAAAGTTGAAATACTAATAACAAAGGGGGCCAAACTATAATGTTTTAGGGAGGTGAGAGAAGAAAAAAAAGCCACTAGCAACAAATTGGACCACCACTACCAATATAAGCTACTCCATCAAGAAAAGGATGCGATGATAGTTCCAACAACATGACAAAATGATATTTTTGGATGCAAGAGGCGTTGCATGTACCCTAACTTTTTTATTTTTTTATTTTTGATCAATTACCAAATTGCCCCTAAATTGACTTGATAATAATAAAAAAAGAAAAACATTCTGAAAAGACAGAAAAGCCATTTGACACTAGTTTTTAATTTTTTTTGTTTTTTAAGAGTATTTTGGTATTTTCACTATGCTTTTTAATTTTATATTGTTTTTTATATTTGGTCAAATACTAAATTGCTCCTTAGCAAAAACACATTGTGAAAATACATAAAATGCACATTGATGTTAGTTTTAGTTTATTTTCTTCCAATAGTATTTGGGTTGTTTCATTGTGTAATTAAAATTGAAAAATATTTTTTTATACTCAGTCAATTTGGTAAAAACTAATGAGCCCTCACTAGTCAAAGTGGGTCGCATTTAGATATCTTTTGGCTACTCCCTCCATTTATGGCCTAATTGTAACCTTTAACCCCTTTTTTTTTTTTTTTACTTTCTAACATAAAAAGTGATTGAGTATAATCTATATTGTATTCTTTTAGCTATTTTACCTTTTTATCATATGACATATGCATTCTGAAATTTTCCATCATTTATTCTCAATATAAAGTTAAAAGAGGATCTACGATCAAAAGGGAGTATAATGAAATTCTTGAAATTCTTTGATTTTTTTTCCCACAAAAATGATATTTATTTGACCTATGGAGACAACAAATAATTAGTTATAAAAAATTAATGTAATTATAAGAAGTAAAGATATGACTTCAATACTCTTCAAAGTTAATGTTAAATTTTTTGGGTGGAGCAATAAAATCACCATTACACTGTCCTAGTAAATAGTGCAAATGGATGTGGGTGAACAAGAATTTTTCAAAAGGGTTTAGCTTTTGTTAATAATGTGGGTAGTTTTTCCTTTTTAAATTTTCAAAATTATACTCCATTCTTCTAAAAAGTTGATGACCTTTTTTATGCAAATATTGGGCTAGCAAATCCATATCTAAAATTGAGAAATTTAGCATTCTATCGTAAATGGGTTGAGAAATAATAAAAAAAAAAATTTAAAAATATATCTAAAAAATGTTTTTTTATAGAATTACAGGTTGGAATTAAAAAGGAAGGAAAGGAAAAATTAAAATAATTAATTTAATTGTGAAAGAATTTAAAATTTCGTTGCAAGGATTAAAAAAAAATTGAAACTTAGAAAAATAAAAAAATATGTTTTATTGTTTTTTATAAAGTTAAAAAAACTAGCGATGAAATTAAGGGTAATTTTATAAAATTTTTGGTAAAACTATTTTTACCTTTTCACTAGCAACACCTATTGGTTTTATTTAAAATCAACAACAAAAAATTTTTCAAGAAAAATATTAGGTACTTGTATAGTGCTTATTCACTTATATAAAAGAGATCCACCTTCGTAATATTATTTATAAATCGCACTTTTATGTGAGTAAATGAACAACGTCTCAAAATTTTATCTTATAATATTTGTTAATGAAATTAGCTATATCCCATAATAACTTGATTAGTTTTAAGCATTTAAGTTGAATTAATTAGCGGTTTCAATCACTCTTGTACATAGCATGCATTAACTATATGTTTTAATACAACGGACAATCCTCACCTCCCTTAATTCCCCTCCTAAATACTTGGTGCGAGTGGGATTTTAATCTATTTGGTATGATAGGAGTATTTACAACAAAGAGTCATGAATATATATTTTTTATTTTTTTAATCGATTAATCATTATTATTTTTAAAATTCAATTCAAATACTAAAATGTTTATATTTTAATGACTATACTTCAATGATTATATTTTTAACAACTATATTTTCACCTATAAAAAAACCACTTAAACTCTTATTTTCCTTCATCATTTCTCTCACTTTCTCCATCTCAACTACATTTTTTTAAAAAACAATTTACATAGAATGCTTTTTCAGGGTGATGACTCTAATAATGATTTCAAATTATTTGTAGCAGCTATAATTAAAGAAAAGGAACAAGCTAGTGAGGGATGATCATAATGCTGACATGGTCTTTCCATTCCTTATCGCATGTTGACATTGAGACAAAATAAGTGAGATGGATAATAATATGAAAAAGGAATCTCCACCTGGTTTTATTGTAACTAGGAATCCTAACTAGTCTTTTAGAGGTTCTTAGTAAGGGGTTGATTATATAATATGAAAGATAAAGATCACCTTATACATCTACTACTATTACTTGTTGTTGTTAATGGTTTGCTAGTCGTGACCTAGAGTTGCTGGCAACCATGGTTGGTTGGTATTGTATAGAGGCTTGATCGACGATTGTTGATGAGTGGTTATTGTAATGACATTGATATGAATGGATGAGTGGGCGTCAATTGGTGATAGGAGTAAAGGTTCGCAGTCAATAATGTAGGGACTAATTAGCAGTTATTATGGCTGATAATATAGAGTGACCTAATGGTGAGGAGTGTTTGAGAAAAATAAAAAGTCACTAGTGGTGACATAAAGAGAACAATCAACTATAAAAGGATGGGAATTTCCATTCTCTTCATTTTTTTAAGAAATGAAAAGTGATTGTGAGTGTGGAAGAGAGAGTTGTGAAAAATAAGGAAATGATGTTTGGAAAAGACGAAGAGGTTCGAGTCTTCTTTACGTGAAAAAAGAGCCGTTAGTATACAAATTTGTTTTTAGCTAGAAAACTATTTTTTTTTTATAGAACCAACGATGAAATCAAGGGTAATTTTATAGAAATTTTTTTAAAACTATTTTGACCTTATCACTAGCAAAACACATTGGTTATATTTAAAATCAACAAAACTTTTTTTTTTTCAATATTAGGTACTTATATAGTGCTCATTCGTTTATATAAAGGAGATCCATCTTCGTAATATTATTTATAAATCACACTTTTATGTGAGTAAATAAACAACGTCTCAAAATTTTATCTCATAATATCTGTTGATGAAATTAACTATATCCCACAATAACTTGATTGGTTTTAAGCATTTAAAGTTGGATTAATTAGCGGTTTTCATCACTCCTATGCATGACATGCATTGACTAGTAGCTTTATTTATCCACAGAAAAAATACAGCGGACAATCCTACCCTCCCTTAATTCCCTTCCTAAATACTTGGTGCAAATGAGTTTAATATATTTGGTATGATAAAAGTATTCACAACAGAGAGTCATGATTTTTTTTATTTTTTTAATTAATTAATAATTATTATTTTTAAAATTCAAATATTACAATGTTTATATTTTAATGACTATATTTCAATGATTATATTTTTTATGGCTATATTTTAACATATAAAAAAACCATTTAAACTCTTATTTTCATTCATCCTTTCTTTCACTTTCTCCATCTCAACTATATTTTTTATTAATTTTTTTGTTCATTCCATCTTTAAGGCTTCTAACAATTTATTACATAAAATGCTTTTTCATGGTGATGACTATAACGATGATTTTAAATTATTTGCAGCAATTGTAATTAAAGAAGAGCAATAAGCTAGTAAGGGACGATTATCACGCTGACACAGTACTTCCATTCCTTGTCGCATGTGGATATCAAAACAAAATAAGTGTGAGACGGGTAAGAATATGAAAAAGAAATCACCACCTGGTTTTATAGTGATTAGAAAACCTAACTGGTCTTTTAGAGCTTCTCAATAAGGGATTGATTAAGTAATAAGGAAAATAAACATCACCTTATACATCTGTCATAATTACTTGTTGTTTTCGGTGGTTTGTTAGTTGTGAGCTAAAGTTGTTAGCAACTGTGGTTGGTTGGTGTTGTATGGCGGCTTGATCGACGGTCGTTGATGAGTAGTTATTGCAATGACATCGCTGTGAGTGGATGAGTAGGCGTCAATTGATGATAGGAGTAGAGGTTTGCGGTCAATGATGTAGGGACTGATTAGTAGTTGTTATGGTTGATAATAGAGAGTGACCTAGTGGTGATGAGTGTTTGATAAAAATAAAAAGTCACTAATGGTGACATGAAGAGAAGAATCATCTATAAAAGGGAGGGGATTTTCCATTCTCTTCATTTTTATAACAAATGAAAAGTGATTGTGAGTGTGGAAGAGAGAGTTGTGAAAAATAAGAAAATGATGTTTGGAAGAGATGAAGAGGATTGAGTCGTCTTAACGTGAAAAAAGAATAGCTAGTAAATTAGCTAAGTTTTTTAGTGTGTATAGATGAGAGGTTGAAAGAGATCAGAAAATTATGTGAGAGACACAGATTCTTTTTCTTCTGTTTTTCTTTCTTGTTGCATTTTTTACTCCATTTTCTTATGCTTTATATTTATTTATTTCTTCTCTTGTCTCACTGTTCACACTCACTCTTATTTATACTAACACCAAAAACTCTTCTCCTCTTCTATTTTTTTTAACTTTCCACAACCTACATTTTCATTATTGTATTTTTCCACTCATTTATTTTGTTATTTTCATTTTTGAATTGCTTGGTGGTGGGGTTTTCAAAACTTAAATTAGTCCCCATCCTTTCCACTACTCTATTATACTCACTAAAAAAATTATCTCATTTTTTTTTAATTAATATCTCATTTTTTTTCTTTCTTTTTGATTGATTTATTGTTAACTATTAGGTTTTTATGAAGAAAAACTCATATAAGCTAAAAAGAGGACTGCATGAAACTTAAATATTTTTTAATGTGAAAGGAAAAATAAAGATGGTTTTTTCTCATTCCAAGCGTAAGTAATTAGAGCTGATAAATCTTAACTAGTCCAATATAGTTTGTTTGGATTTGCAAAGAATCGTGACTCACAAGTATATGACTATCAAATCCACTACATACCATTATGAATACATCTAAAATGCAGCTTTAATTTCATTTGATTGTCATTTTGTATTTGTTTGTTTTATTTAGCTTTTCTTAGGAGTCTCTTCCTATTAGGTTATATATGTTTGTAATATTGACTCACTGGTCCGCCGACTTTGTTACTTTTGATCTATAATATATTCTTACATTTTGATAAATAAATAAAAAATACAGTTTTAAAGACATGATGTATGGGTTGTGGAACCTTTTTTTTATATTATTTATTCAAGTTATTGGTCATTTTAGATTGAGAATTGCTTAATTACTTATTCGACAACCTATAAACAAGATGTTGAAATACTATTTTGAAAAAATATCAAATTATTTTTGAAATCAAAAACACATTTATTTATTTATTAAGAAAAGATTTTCATAAAACCGACTGGTCACAATGTTTTGAAAGGGTAGGGGTGCTTTTTTATGGATCTTAGAGTTTAACCATTTTGATAAATTATTATTATATTAATCAAGTAAAGAGGAAGATTAAAGTGTCAAACGATACTTTCCTAATAACATTTATTCATTTGAAAACAATAATAACATAGACAAAGATATTAAAAATGAAAGTGCAGAACAGTCCCCACAAATTAAAAACCTATTTACAGAAACAAGTTTTCACACAAAGTATGATATTGCATGCACATGTCATATAAGCTCCTTACCTCCTCAAGTCTTTTTTAGTTTCTCTAGTGTATTTTTAGCTATCTTATTATGAGTTATTTCCTTCTTATGGTCACATTCCAACCTATATCCCAAAAATCATTAAATTTGACTTTGAGACCTTTCTTCCTATATTTTTATGTGGTTTGGTTACAAGATGCTTCCTCAATATTTATGGGTAAATAAATGATTCCATCACACCCTTGAATGTTCCTCAAACAATGTCAAATGATTGTTTATTGTCTTCATATATTGTTTCTACAACTGTTTCTACATATGAGCTAGGGTTTTTGTTGCTTTAATGAACCAATAAGAGTACAAAGGATAATACAAGATGTCCTTTATGAATCTTCTAATTTGTTCATCTAAGAGAGGTTTTTTACAGTGCAGATATCTATGTAAGTTGTGTTTGAGGGATATTTGGGCAAAATTTTTTGTACCCCTATAAACATCCTTGAGTTGTGTTAGAATACTTAGTAACAAGTACGAGTATTGGAAGTGCTATTGTTTTACAATAAGGAAGTTTAATATGGAATCATATATATATTATAGGAACCTAGAATATGGCTTTTTATCAATGAAAGAGGTATGCAAAAAGGCGTGTTCCAACAACTTTTTGTTGCTAAACTTGTAGCCAAGGATACCT
The DNA here is from genome assembly GCA_018804465.1 of Populus tomentosa. Taxonomy (NCBI): domain Eukaryota; kingdom Viridiplantae; phylum Streptophyta; class Magnoliopsida; order Malpighiales; family Salicaceae; genus Populus; species Populus tomentosa. Next base: position 3,948,047 of record CM031997.1, read on the forward strand.
TACACTTGTTTAAGAGTTCGCGACCATCTCGTCCTTATTGGCTCAAGGGGATCATTTGGTTGTTCATTTTCCATGACTTATCATTATGCCATTTCAATAATTAGGTTATCCTATTTTGTCTTGAACTCAAATGGAGCTTTTAGTTTATCTTGTAATTTTTAAAGAAGATATTGTTATTTCTATAGAAGGCCTAGTAAGTCATTAATTTCACTTCTTACTTTCGCCAAGGCCAACTCTAAACTTATCTTCCTCTTTTTTACGTTTGGTTCTTTAAATTTGCATTGACTATTTCATGGCTTTCAACATGCACGAGGTTTAAAAAGGCACTATATGTCTTTTGGTATAGAGAGGAAGATGATGATAGGATTGCTTGTATTTGAGATCCAAGCTACAAAATGAGGTTTACTATTGAATGTTTTAGGGCATCTTCTAATATATTTATAAAGGGGGCTTCTTAAGCTAGTTCAAACATACATGTGAGCATGGATATCACCTTTATTATGATGTCTATGCTTTTAACCCTTTGAGTAGATTTTAAAAGGGATTTAGATGTTAGGCGGCTCATATGTCTTCATTAACTAGAATGCATACAAAATAAATGAAATATGCAAATGGATCCATCATGCAAAATTATATACATAGTTGTTATTTATTATTGTCTTAAAAAATTTCATCTTATTCGGTAAGATCTAACCCATTATATGCACATGAGATAAGTTACTACCTGGTCTTAAAGGTCTCTCGTTGCTTGATGATCGTCCTTAAAAAGATTGATATGAGGCTCATAAGGAGTGTAAAGATAAAAATTGTGAGTAATTTCAGATCATCATACCAATCACTACAAAGTAAACTATTAGATAAGAGTTAGATGGTTTTATATATGTTACCTGGGCTAAAGACCATTGGGGTGCCATAACTTCCCTACTTGTATAAAGCAATATAGGTGCAATAAATAAGCATTGTGTTGTATATGCATGAGTTCAGTTCCATATTCAATCAAAGCAAATAAAGAAAAAAAAGGCATGAAATACAAGATAAACAAACAATAATAGAGAAAACAGCTTATCATCACTAAACAAACAAACAAAATTTATCCTTTAAAGATCTCTAGTGGAGTCGTTGCTCTATCGCATGTGGACATCAAGGTGAAATAAGTGTGAGGAAAGTAAGGATATGAAAATAGATTTATCACCTAATTTTATGGTAACTACATGTTTAACCTAACTTTTCATGTGCAATAATAGGTATTTATATAGGATGTTTAGTAGAGGATAAATGTATTATATGGTAAAAATTTATTACTTTGCATACAACCTTTGAGGTGCCTTTGTTTTTAGTTGGGAATTTTAATGAAACACTGCATCATTTTGATATAAACAGTAAGTACCTGAATTTCATTAGCTTAAAGGAATTTCACAACTTCATAACAAATTGTAACTTACTAGAGTATCATTTAATTGGTCATTGATATACTCGATTTTAAAGATAATCAATAAACTGTATTGATAAAACTTTTACAACCTTGAATTGTCATCTAATATTTTCAGGGTTAACACTCACACGTTATCCTAGGGGCTTGTCAAACCACTGTCAAATGTTGCTAGGAATGTAGTCATACAACTAGGCATGGAAAGCATTTAGGTTTCTCAACTATTAGATTGAACAACCATTATTTTTAGAGAAACTCCAAGAGTTCCAGGCTGAGACATGTTTTGAGCACACTGGCAATTTTTAATTGGTAAAAAAGATTGGTTATTTGGCATCTAAAATTAAAAAAATAGAACAAAACTATATTTGGCAATCAAGATAAGAAGTTGCTGCAAATTCATAATCATTTTCAACAATTGAAAAAGAAAGGGGAGAATCATTCTCTAGCTTAGCAAGAGATCATCGAATTGCATAGCCTAAGCTCTGAGCACTAGAAAGTAAGTATGTATGTTGAAGCCATTTAGAGGAAAAAATCTAGACATATTTGGTGTAGATTGGGAGATAGAAACACAAAACATTTCCATTTGATAGCCAATATCAGAAGGAGATGAAATAGTAATGATGTAATTTTGGACAGCTTTATAATAGCTAATGAAGTGATTCATGGTATCAAGAAAGGTGGTTAAAATAGGTTTCTACTTAAAATAAAATTCAACAAGACTTTTGATTCTGTTAATTGGGCGTACTTAGAAGAAATAGTACACGGGGTTTAGAAATGAATTTGCTATCTTTAGTTCACAAATGTATTTCAAGATCTCAACTGGCAATTCTCATTAATGGCTCTCCAAGTCAAGAATTTAGAGTTCAATATGGTCTACCACAAGGTGATTCTTTTTTCTCATTGCTCGTGACATGTCAATTAAAGGGCTTCGACTACAAACTACTTTAAGGGCATTGATTTTAGAAATTAGAAATTTATCGGTCATCTGCAATATACAAATAACACTTTTGATATATGGATCCCATTTAAATAATTAAAAAAAAACTACCACACTCCATAGACACTATATGTCTAAACACACAATCGAACTAGTAATGGAGTGGAAGCTGGAGGAAGCCATAATCAAGAAGGATTAATTAATTCAAGGCCGGCCCTCATATAATACTGAAACTTCCCACAATTCTCTATATTTCTGAAGCTTTAAAAGGAGTTTTGACATCAAATCTCCCAAGTCAACCTCATCCCTGCGTGCAACCATGGAAGAATGTCAATGGTATCATTCTAAACCATCTTATAGCTTAGCTCATAAGATATCCGTCTCTCTGTTTTTCACAGTTAAGAGAATATACTCGTCTGCCTGCAGTAGCTAATAGCTAGGAATTGTAGGTGAGGGTTCCGGACATTGGCTCTATAGAGTCAGTCCTCTGTGTAGCTAGTTAGCTAGGCCAAAAATTAAATTATAAGTACCATATATATTTAATTCTATAATATATTTGTCACCTCAGTAATTGATTAATTCAATTCACTTTAATTTATTTCGTACATGAATGCAAGGCAGGCCTTGCCTTTGGTGCACAAAAATTGGCTTTTGACTCACTGTTCTATAGAAACAAAGTTGTAGCAATAATTAAGCAATAATGATAATATCCGATTTCAATGAGGACAAAAGGGCACCCAACCATCCACTTAAATTGAACCGATCATTCCATCATGATAATGACCAAGGGATTTGTATCATATCCTCGAGGCAACTGAGGGCCTGAGGGGCAGCTAGCTAGCTGCATGCTCCCAGGCCGTGCATTGACACAGATATTGACACTACCTCAAGAAATGAATTTAATCTATAATTAAAGAGAGAGGCAGAGAGAGGATGCATCGGTATGGCGAGAAGGAGGGGTAATTCCAAAATGATGCACAGTAACTCTCTTAGCAAAAGTGTAACATCTTTACATTACAGTATAAATTAAAAATATCAGGTAATTTTACCGTGTACCATCTTATAATAAACTCTTTATATTTATTTTAATGGTGTTTTTTTTTTTCTAATTTCATACTTCAACATTTTATTTATTTAAAGATTCAGCTTTATAATTTATTATAATTTGTTTTATATATGGTTAGTTTGATCTCATAACTTGTATCACAGTTTTAACATGTTAAATCGGTAGACTCGAGATTTTTTTTAAATGTCATTATTATTATTTTAATTTTATCATTTAATATTGGATTGATTGAAATTATCTCAGTCTCATAACTCAAATAGTAAATTTGATAAGTTAACTCAATTGATTCAAAGCTTTTTTTATATATCTTTTTTAAATGGTATTTGTTCAATTTTATCTTTCAATGTGGAGTTGATTATGAATTAGGGTTTATGATTTATTTTGATTTTTTTTATATAAAGTTATCTCGATCTTATGACTCGAGTTACGTGTTTTGTGGGTTAACTTTGATAGACTCAAGTCATTTATTATGTCCTGTTTCTAGATTGATTTTTTTTATAAAAAAAAATCTTTCAACCTTCAACAATGAGTTTTTTAAAAAATTAAGATTCATACTTTGTTTTGATTTGAATTTTATAGGGTTATGATAAATTCATGATCTTGGTCACATGTTTGGCAAGTTAACTCGATTTGACTCAGGTTATTTGTTTTCTATGAGGTTATTTCGATCTTATTACCCGAGTCATAAATTTGATAGATTAACTCATGTCATTTTTTTTATTTTTTAATTAATTTTTTTTTACAATTATATTCTTCAACAATAGGTAGATTGAGAATTGAGCTTCATAATTTATTTTGATTTGTTTTATATGAGATTAATATAGTCTCAATATCCAGGTCGAGAATTTGACAGGTAAACCCGGTTGGCCCGAATCAATTCAATATGTTATCATTTAAATATTATTTAAAAAAAAGATATTGTCTTGAAGTTTTATCAATCAAACTATGTTTTTATCAGTTGTTTGAGTTTTCTTTGGACCCATCAAGTCAATCAGGTTACATCGGGTCAACCTCCACACTGTTAAAAAAAATTACTAGAAAAATGTCTGCAATTTCAGGATGCTTTTTTTGTATGTTCAACAAAAATTTAATCTCACCCTCACCGTAGTGCGGGACAACAATCTAATTCTAGCTATACCACAACCAATACTCATATGTTAACATAAAGGAAGGACAACCATAGCATATAATTATACAAGGGAACAAACATACGTATTGAACTCTATGAAATACATGTGAATGGAGAACTAGAAATAGATGGGGATTTAAGAAATGTGGTGAACATTTGAGGGGAGAGCAAAAATGTACAAAAGAAGAGACAATTCACGATCTATACATAAATGTCCCTATGTCAAATTGTACAAAAGGCGTAAATTAATATATGTAGAAAAAAAGAAAAAAAGAGAGAGATCATAAAGGGTTGTTAGGTTAAGAGAGAAAATGTAGACAAAGAAAAGGTCGAGGGGGGCAGGAGGAGGAGAGGGGCAGTTCGGATTTAGAGCAAGTGTGAAAGGCACGAGACAGAAGGAGAACAATAAATGAGAGGTAAAGGAAGGGTGATGAGGCATATGATAACCCTCATGATCGTCACGTCGTTTTTCATTTGCTACTCCCGATAATCCTCCCAGAATTCCACGCTTCCCTTACTCATCTTCTCTCTCAACTTTTTTTTTGCTTTTGTCCTCTCCTATTACTACTACTACTGGAGTATAGTATACTTTCTCACTCTTGAAAAAACACAAGACTTGTCTTTCTATTTCTCACTCTAGCTAAGATACAGCCTAGTCAACTTCATGTCTTGCCCTCACTTTTGTTTTTGTTCCATAATAAACCAACACATATAACACCCATTTCTTTACCTATCTCTTTGTAGATGTGGATTTGTAGTGATCAATCCACATCTCTTTAAAGTCCGGAAACTCAAATTCTGCTTATTCAATCTTAACCTTTTTGAAAAATAAAAAAAAAATCACTACTTCTCTATATTTCTTGCTCAGCAGCTTACCCCCAACATTTTCAACTAGGGCAACACCTTTTACTATAAATGAATAACATCTATTACCTATGTTGTAAAGGTAGGGGCAACATTTTTTGAGTCACCTTCTAGCTAGCTCCATACTATTCCCTTGCATGCTCCTTTCCTGTTCCCGCTAAACCAAGACCATATTTTTCTGCCCAATTATTTCAACACACATTTCCCTGTGAGGAAAAAAAGGAGTGGGAGGGATCTACAAAAGAATCTACTTTAGTACTCCTCTTCTTCTGGTTTCACTATATATCCAGTTCTGTCGCTAAAACTTTCCATTCTGTTCTCTTTAACCCTTCTCTTATTTGTCCTTCAAGCTTGTTTACACGAAAATGTGGATGATGGGTTATAATGATGGTGGTGAATTCAACATATCAGATTCTTTCAATGGCAGGAAGCTTAGGCCACTAGTTCCAAGGCCAATACCCTCTACAAACAACACTCCAACTGCCTCTAGTCCTCCTTGCCTTGGCAGTCGCCTTCATAACACCGATTTCTTTGCACTCAATCAGTATCATCTGGGTATGCATCTTTCTTTTCTTTTCTCTCTCTCCCTCCCTCTGTCTGTCTGTCTGTCTGTCTATTCAGGTGTCATGAGTTAATAATTGAATGTAAATAAATTATAGTCCTTCATGTTTGTTTTTGTAGCAAGTATGGCTGATCAAAACAAAAGAGAATTCAACACACAGCCAGTTGTAATGAGCTCAAGATGGAATCCAACACCGGAGCAGTTAAGGACCCTTGAAGATTTGTATCGAAGAGGGACTAGAACACCCTCAACTGACCAAATTCAAGACATAACCGCACAGCTTCGTAGATATGGAAGGATTGAAGGAAAGAATGTGTTTTACTGGTTTCAAAACCACAAGGCAAGAGAAAGGCAAAAGCGTCGACGTCAAATGGAATCTGATTCTTTTGATGGTCATCAGCAAAATGGACATGGTATTGAAATCTTTGAACGGAAAGAATCAGGTAAGAAAGAAAACCTTCAATATTAGAGTATCAACAATCCCTTTTAGAGTTATTTCCAATCCTGGGCTTGAAAAAGATAGAAATGTTTGATATGTACGGCTTTCTATGAATTCCATTTTGTTGTTAGTTAGAGAAGCCTGATAGCATGTATGTCTTGCTTTTTAGCATTGCAATCGCTGGTTTTAGAGAGAGGTGTAAAGTTACGCAATCTTTTTGTTCTTCTTTTTGTCTACAGAGGCAAGCAGGACAGGTTATGAAGGTGAACAAACCAAGAACTGGGCTCCCTCTACAAACTGCAGTACACTATCAGAGGTCTATTCTTTTTACTTGCTATATAACCTTCCTTTGTCTTTCTTAATGGATTAAGGAAGGCTCCTTTTTTCTTAAAAAGAGAAAAAATTTAGTACAATACCTTTACTTTAATCCCTAAAAAGGAACATAACACAAACATTAAGTAAGCAGTTTTAATGATGTTGTTATGATTAGAAGTGCATTTTCCTTTGGTTTTAGGTTTATAGAGTTTAAAGAAGAAGCTTATGTAGTAGGGAGATATGGAATTGAAGAAACAACAAAAACTTTGTTTGTTGGGAAATGAGAAGGGTTTAAAAGCTGCATTCCTTCCTTTCTGTCGGGGCTGCTGTTATGAAACTAGCTGGGTTTTTTGGGTCTTGTGCTTATTATGCATTCATGGCATTGTGAAGGCCAGTTCTTTGGGCACCCTTTCTTTTCTTTTTTTATTCCATGGAATATCTGGGCACCTTGATAGTGAAAAGACAAAATGCCAACCCTAGCAGTAGAAGCAATTTGGCTTCTTACACTCTTCACTAGTTTTGATTTTTGTTTTTGTCATTCAGAAATAACTCGGATACAAACCGTGACCCCATTATTACTTGAATACTGTTATATAGTAGTATAGATTCATCATATGTAAACAACACAAGGATCATATAGAGTTTTTTGGCACTATTCACATTCTTTTTTTTTCTTTTCTTTTTTCTTTTTTGAATAAGACAATAGCAAGAAAAATCATGTTTTGCATGGTCTTCATTAAATTTCAGGAATCTGTTTCAATATCAAGGGCAACAAAAGGAGCAATGGCAGAGTACTGTAGACCAGATGGATGGATGCAACTCGATGAAGGAGAATTACAGCATAGAAGGAACTTTATAGAAAGGAATGCCACGTGGGAGATGATGCAGTTGTCTTGTCCATCTCCCACCCACCAAATAAACACTATCTCTAGTACTAGTACTAGTAGCACTACAACTATGTCGAAACAAGGAGCAGCAGCAGCGAAGCTCATTAAGGCTCAGGACCTCAACTTCTTTATAGCACCTTACAGAGAAAATGGGCATCATGGAGCCCATATTAACCAGTTCAATAGCAGTGTCATCAATGACGGAGATGAATCCAGAGGTGGTACTGGAGAATCTCAAACCCTTCAACTGTTTCCCCTTCGTAGTGGCGGTGACGGCAACAATAATATCGAAAGCATTAACGAGAGAGAGAGTGAGGTATCAGTTTCTGCTGCTGAAGCTTTGAATGCTAATAACTTCGCTCCTTGCCAGTTCTTTGAGTTCCTTCCACTGAAGCACTAATGACGACCATCCAAAGCAAGACTCTTCTTCTTTTGTTTCATTTTATGAGTACTTTGCCATGTATGTAACATGATGGGCTTGTGTTGGGGGTTTGGACTTTGTAATCTTGTTGGAAAATGGGAAGTACTGTTTCTTGTTTTGAGATCAAGATGTTACATTTCATGGCGTTAGTGCAATGGTCCATGGAGAATGAAAAGGGAGGGATTGCCTTAAAATGCATTTGGACCATGTTAGTTGAATCCATGAAGAAACATCATTTAAGAGAAAGTTACAGAGAGCTGGTCAATGTTGACAGGATAGCCATCTAGCTAGCTAGGAAGCTAGGCCTTGTTTGAGTAACTGAAATCATGCGCATGTGGGATGCTTGGGAGAAGGAAAGGATAGAGAAACTTGAGATATCCAATGAGGAGATCAAAAGATGGAATTGGATGTGAAAGTTTGACGTTGAGATTAGGGATGGATCTCAAATGGGAATTGAATATGAAACACTTCGATGCTGAAGATGAGCCAAAATGAGAGCTAGACAGGAAAGCCAGCAATGATGTTGAAATGACTAGAAATTTAGTTTAGAGAGGTCTTTTGTTCTTTTGTTACATTATTAGAATCTAACATGATATATCGTATTAATTAAAGTAGCATATATGAATGCGATTTGAGGGAGACCACCAATTAATGAGGATGACGAAAGATCAGCACCTTCGCTTGCCTCGTAAAATAAAAATGAAAAAGACAGCTAGAAACAAACCAGCAAGCAATGGTAAATCCAAAACTTTGGATTATTACCGTTTAATTTGTGCTTAACTTATATATTAATGGAAGTTGGTGAAGAAATGAGCATCTGCAGTTGCATATATTGATGGAGGCCTCTGCCTAAACTATAATGCAACGTACTCTCTTGATATGCTTGGAAATCCCTCGACTATTAAAATTCGACCATGAGATCATCATCAAATATAAATTTTGATTGAAATGAGTTCATTCATACTAGTCATAATTCTAATAATCTTAGGATGCAGTGTTTTAAGGTTTGAAACTTTAAATAAAAAACAAAAACTCAAATTCTTGAGTTTAAATTTATATTTTTTTGAAAAAAATATTGAAATATTATTAAAATACTCTGATCAAAGGAAATATGCGTGTAAATTAATTTCCATTGGTCATGTATAAAGCCTATCTTCTACCTCCAAATACTATTTAATATGTTTTAGCAAACTAATTCCTTGACATGCTATTACTAACCCACCTCCTTCTAATCCAAAAAAAATTCTAATCCAAAAAAAATTCTTTGTGATTATAAATAAATAAATAAAAGAAAAAACTTATGTGCTTGTGGAAGCATGTTATAAGAAACTATGTTTGGCGAGGCCTTAGATAGAATTTGAAATATTGCATGAATTTTTTTAAAATGAATAATTGAGTAAATCTTATAGATAGTGATATCAATTTAAAATCATAGCGTTAAGTGTCATTATCTTTGTTCAAAATATATATTAAATAATTATGTATCAATGATTAAATAAATACTAGATTTTTTTTGTGCGTGCTAAGCCGTGGGGCAAGTTAATAAAAATTATTATAGGAGCTCCAACATGCCCTTACGGATGACACGCGCTAGCCCACCTTGTAAAGGGTAGCGTACTGCTTCGAATGTCATCCTTTAAGGTGACCAACAACCACCAAGAGAAGCTGCACATGTCAGCCACCTTTTTATATATAAAAAAAACATAACACCCTTGACTCCATGAGATAATTGCAAAAAACAAAACTAAGGTCAAAAAACCAAAAATATCCCTTTACCTTAGGCAAAAGAAAGCTAACTCCAAGGGCTATGAGTAATTAGACTGTATAAAAAATATGAAATTTCAAAAAAGCCCCTCTGACATTAGTTATGTTTTTCTTTTTCATGGACATAGGAGTAATTATTGTTAAAGAACCAATTCAACTCAAAAACTTAAGTTGTTATATGAGATCTTAAGATATGATTTATATTATTTTGTAACACCCTCCTCAAGTAAAGGCTCTTTCAGCTTGAAACTTGTACAGGCTCTGACACTACCATGTATTTAATTTTATCAAATAAATAAGGATAATGAGATTTAAACTTGTGACCGCTTAATTATCAATACTCTAATACTATATCAAAGAACTAATTCAACTCAAAAAATTAAATTATTAGATGAAGTCTCAAGATATGATTTATTATTATTCTCTACCAATTACATTGTGTAATAAAGATATGAAAATATAAAATTACCCATGAATACTCGTTCAACTATTTGGTTTTTTAAGGGAAGCATCAATCATTGTAGATTGCATTATGTACAATCCATATTAAAACACTAGTGACTTTTAGTTTTATTTGTAATGTAATCCTTTATACATATTTCCAGGTTATCTCTATGTATTATAATTGGCATGATTTGTAAATTTATAAATGAATTTCTATATGATTCTTTTTTATTCAAGAGTTATAAAAGAATATGATTCATTACCACTTACCGAGTATTACTTTTATGCAAGAGAAATTAGAATATGATCTGGGCTTAATGAATAGTTCTTCCTTGTTGATGGATTAATAAACTTTGGGCGAGCCCCTTTTTGTTTCAGAAGAGTATTAAATATTAATGAACTACGAGTACATATATATTGCATCATTACTAGGCTCAATAAAAGTTTATTGCTTTAGTCAACGACCAAGTGATTTTTTTTTTAATTATTATTTATAATGGAGAGGTTTGACCTTGAATTATAAACTTTACTCAACGACTAATTAGTTACAGCTCTAGAAGACAGAAAGAATGGTGAATTCAATTCTTTAGATATGTGATTCTTTAAAAATAAAAAATAAAAACAAAAACAAAAACTTGGGAAATTGGAAACTTCATATATATATATATCATTTCTGTAATATGGTTGTTGTCTAAGCCAAGCATGGATCATAGAGTATTGTCTTTGAAATTTGGAGGTGGAGAATAATTGTTGTGTCAAAAGAACAAATGGCATGTGTGAGTGTGAGTGTGAGTGTGTGTGTGTGTGTGTGTGAGAGAGAGAGAGAGAGAGAGAGAGAGAGAGAGAGATGTCGTAGCCATTAATGCAATAACATTGAGAAATGGCTAACACGACAAGCTAGCCAGAATTATTTTCGAAAGATCATCACGGTCGGTTCCTCGGCAAAGCGCATTGTCTCATTTCACACCTCTCCTTGCTTTTTACTTTCTTTCCTTTTCCACTTCTCCACAACTACTGAATCATAGTGTACTGATCTCTTAATTTCCCTCGTTTCTATCTGTGCAGAAGCAGCAGCGGCAGCAGCAGCAGGAGGAGGCAGCAGCCTGATCACCACCAATATGTTTTCAAAAGGGACAAAGACTTTGAAATCAAACCAGAGAGAGATAGAAAAAAGAAGGGGAGCTTCTTTCTTTCATGCATGCTACTTTTCCCTTGTACCTTGGAATTAGGGATGGGATGATATATACCATTTCTCCCTCTTATAATAACAAGACCAAAAGTAGAGTCAAATGCAGGCGTAACAGATTCTATTACTTAGTCAAAAGTATATATCTATAGTACTCTACGTTTTGCCTTTCAAACGATGCATAGTGATCCACGTTATTTCATATATATCTATATATATAATAAACAGTATCATTTAGGATTCTTGAACCCTAATAATTTTTAGATATGCTAATTTAAATGTGAAGGGTTCTTCAAACAGTTCTCTAGCTTGATTACGATCGAGGAAAACGTTTAACCTAATGTCTTCAAGCTTGGATCCACTCCCGTTTGCCCCATTTTCATGCCCTTAACAATTGCTTGTGTGTCAAAAGTCCATGAATAAATAATAACTTAATGTAAGCAAAAGAAGTGTAATTTAAATGTTTAGATTTTAAGTTTGGTTTTTAGAGATTATCAATTCAAGTATCATATAAAACCATTAAAAATTTATATTATTATTAATTTTATAATTTTAAAAATTTAATTAAGATATATATAAATTTGTCTGGATAATTACAGTAAAAATAATAATAATAATGAACATAATGGGCTGAGAATCAAATGTGCCATATTTTCTATTCATTTGGAGTAACGATTTACCTAATTAACCGAGCCATGAAATGTCCACTCATGAGTTTCTGCAACCTGCATTTTACCTCTCCATGCATTTAATCTATTCACTTGCTTGTTAAATAACTGTACAAGATGGGCAGCCACATGTTGTACTATTACTCAGGCTATAATTTAACATAGAGCTAGCTAGCAGTGTCTAGCATATTAGGTTTGACATTTTTTAAAAAAAGCAAGTTTGGGCTCAGTTTGGTTTTCCTAGAGAGTTTTTTCCTGGACTAGCAAGGTGGTAGGAAAATATATTTCCCAAACTAATAATACGCCCAGGTAATATATGTGCATTGCGCATGTAGCACATGGACAACCACAAAAATCTCAATTCTTTCGTTCCTTTCTCAAATAATTCACTTATGGAAAAGTCAACATACATTTTATAAAGATCTAATTACATGGAAAAACAAAAATAATCTAATGGCTAAAAATATATTAGAGCTTCAATGATAAAACTCTCAGTATCACAAAGATATTAACAAAGTAAATTCATAAACAAACACTATGAAAAAATCAACTTAGCTATTGGTGAGTCACACGTTGAATCTAACGGCAATGATATTTTCGAGCATCTTATTATTAGCTTAGAAGTTGACTTTTCATGGTGTCTATGAATTTGTGTTGCTGATTTTTTTAGTAATGCCGAGAGCTTCATCTTTGGTGCTCCAGTATGTCTCCAACACTTGTTTCTATCTTTGTTTTTTTTTTATTTTCTCTCTTGGTTTTTAATTATGCCATCTTTATATATATATATAATCATTGGATCATTTTGGTTTCTTTAATACCACTGGATTTTTATAAAAATATTTGATGATTTTTGCATAGATGAATCATCAGAGAAATTAAAATTGAAATTTGTTTGTTGTGCATGTACTAGTCTAGAAAAAAAAATAATTCTTTTCTTAAATTATCATAGGCCTATAATCAAGATTTAACTATGCTTTCTCAAATTTCAGTGCACTCCCCCTTGGTTTCGAAATGTTACCCTTCTAGTTTCGATCGAACAATCTCTCCCAACAAAAGGAGAAGTACCCGATCTTTATTGCAAGATTCCATTATATGAGAAGAAAAGGGAATATATAGCTAACATGATGAATTTAAATCAAGTTGGTGTTCATTTTCTTGGGGGGAATTTCCCAGATATGTGTTTGATTAAATTAAACTAAATAAGAAATAGACAACTGTTTTCACAATTCATGTGGCTGTTTTTTTATTTGTTCAATCTTTCATTGACTAGTCTCTATCATATTTGTAACTAAGAACATTTCAAACGAAGGAAGCAAACTAGTGGGGGGTAAAAGAATAGGCAAGAAATGAGGAAATTACATAACAATTAATAATCAGAAAAGAGCAAAAAAACTGTTTTGTTGTTTTCTTGATTTCTTGGACAGAGGATGAGACAGGTGATTGGGTTGCTGTGTATGGAAACAATGGAATGAAGAATGTGGAAATGGCAGGGAGTGAATTGACTGAGCCAAGAGGGCCTAAAGGTTGCAGTCTGCCATGGAAATTGACAAGACCTGAGACTATGAGACATATGGAGACAGGGAGGTGGTGGACCAGATCGATGTTATCCGTTGGTGTGGTTAAGGCCATCATGTGACCTCCTCCTCCTCCTCCTCCCCCTTCCCTTGTATTTATGAGCTCTGTATCATGTGAATGCGATCTCCTATTCCATTATCATGAGCTCATCATGTCATGTCTCATTCCTCTTCTGCCCAACGCCAAACTTCAATAATCTTATGTAGTTCAATCTTGTCCCTTTCTCTCTTCACTCGACGCATGGAATTTTGAGTACATTGCTACGAGTAGGGAGGGCCTGCCTCCAAACTCTCAAAAAAAGCTATAATATAATATAATATAATATAATATAATATAATATAACCCTGCCCTAGGGAAGGGACTTGCTTTACAAAACGAAACGAAAGGAAAGAAAAGGAATAATAAATAATAAATATGGCCTATAGAAAAATGTTTCTTACATACTTACTATTTTGAAAGTATACAAGATTACTTTAAAATTATATCAGAGTCAAATTTATTTTTATATTTTAATTTTTTTTAATTAAATATATTTTAATTTTTACAATTTTTATCTCTTTTCTCTCAAAACAACAATCAAACACTACTTAAAAAATATATAGAATGATCAAGAATTAAGCCTTGTTACCAAGCTTAGATCCCATATCACTTTTATCAGGAGTACAATAAATACTTTCATCATTAAAAATAATTGTTAAGCAACTTATCTTAGATAAAATAGATAGAAAAATTATCATATTTTCTATTATATAATCAATGTTTTACCTAGAATCTCTAAAAAATTAATTAAAGTTTGTAATTACTATAAAATTAGATGATAACTTTTATTTTTAATTTTACAGCTATTAATTTTAGTTTGCTCGCCAAAATATCTCTGGAATAACCTCAATAATATAAGAACAAAACTTTCATGGTTAGGGTGGTGGGGGAAATTCAAAAATTAGTGCATTGGGATGAATTTGGTATATTGGACAACACATGACAAGTTATGTAGTATTTGATACACACATTGAACAAGGCATGATAAGTTATACAGTGTCCTTGTCATGTCCAAAGTTTTCTCTTAAGAAAAAAAATTCTTGTTTCACCATAGGAGTGGCATAAACTTGGGCATTGGACAAAATCATTATTTCTCAATCCAATGTCTATTCGTCACTTTAAAAAAAAATGGTGGACTAAAGTTTGACCAAGTTTTTATATGATTTACTAAAATAAGCTTTTACATGTAGGAGATTAATTGTAGCTAATTAAGGGACTAAGTTACATATATTAAAAACTAAAGGACCAAAAATTATTTACATAATGAAAAAAATGACATAAAATTAAAATATATGGATGCTGAGAAATTTTAAGAATCAAAAAGATTTTTTTGCATAAACTCCATCTACCTTGTCCTCTTCGGTGCACCAAATTCATGATAAACTTGTACTTATCTCTATATATTTATTGCCCTCCAGTGTAAATTTTATCACAAAATATCCAGTTTACAGAGCCACCAACCCTTGATGTAATATAATCTTTATATCACACACGTGTGCATGTACAATATGCTGAAATTATCGAGAATAAATTTTAAGAAAAATTGTGATTCATCCAATCACAGGATCAATATAAGAGTTATTTTCGTCAACTCATAAATAACAAGGTACGGGCTAGATTAGACAAGCTCAGCAATTATAGACTTGGCAGAACAATTATTAAGTACAGACCCTTTAATCATTATGGGCTGGGCTGGGCTGGGCTGGGGAAATTATCAAATATCGAGGTTAGAGTTATTTATGAAAAGGCCATCTGAAATATTCAATCGACCTTTGATGTCTGAATTGTTGAAATTGAAAGTTGAAAGATAAAAATGGCAATTATAGATATGGCAACTTAGTCACTAAATATTTGATATTGAGGTAGTTTTTATGGTTGTTGTTTGAAAAAAATTATTTTATAAAAAGTATTTTTAGTTGAGGTTAGTTTGGTATTTATATATATTTGGTTAAAACTGTGATTGAATTTGAGGTTGAACAAAAAATAGTTTAATGTGTTTGGTTAAAAAATTACTTTTCAAATTGAGGATATATATATATATATATATATATATATATATATATATATATATATATTTTGATGGTTTTTAATTTAAATATTTTAAATTTAACTATTGCTATTACATCATGAAATAAGTAATATTTTATATAAAATATTTGTTATTGTTCAATTAAACTATCTATAATTCCATCACATATAAAATATATCCGACAATGACTACAATTTCATTGGTTTCTTAAGCGTACAACAACATTAGGTAAAATATAATCATGAACAAAATTAAGATTGCGAACAAATTCTGCAAATACTACGTCATCGATAAAACACAATTAAAAATAAAAAAAATAATAAAAAAATTTTTTTTATCGGACCCGATTCAATGCATTTATCTTTAGACCGGACCCGATCCAACCTGAACAATGAAGACATTCACCACTGTTCACGATAACAATGGTGCATGTCTCCACACTCAAAGCAGCATTGTGCTACTTTCAGTGAGCTTGTGTTTTAATGTAGAAATTGATAGGGTCCATGCACAATGAATTAACTTTTCAGCCATTATTATATATTTTTTTATGTGATTGGTTTCAAAAGCAAAAACAATCACGAAAACAAACAGTGAAGTAGTTTTTTTTAGATACTTTTTTAAAAATACATTTGTCTTGAAAATACATTAAATTAATTTTTTTTCCTTATTGTTTTTTAATAATTTTGATATATTTATGTCAAATAAAATTTAAAAAAATATTTTGATATATATTCAAATAAAAAAATAATTTTTAAAAGATATTTTATGCTATAATACCAAACACGTAACAATTGACATCTATACCACGTCACCTTAATGGCAAACGAATATTTTGTTTCACCCCATTGCAGATTGAAAAGGCAACAATATGATATTCTTACTCCTCACTCCAGCAACCTTATAGTTATGCTATTTCATTTTAATTATTTTTTTTCTACTTATAAACATTAGATTTTCTTTTATTCTGTCGTGCTTGATGCACAAAAGCATTATGCTGATACTACATTCTCAAGACTCTATCTCCTCGCTCTAAGAGGAGACATGCCTACAATCTAGTTATAATGTAGAGAAAATGGATAAAGGAAGAATTAATTAGTAGAAAAGTAACGAAAAAGAGTTGCTGGAGAGGAAATCATGAGTGTAAATAATGGTTCAAGAGAGCCAATGAAGTTATCTGGAGAAGTGTCGGTGCTAGGCTTGATAGGTTTGCTTAGAGTACTGGTGTTTGCTCTGCTACAAGAGCTGAATTAGCTGTATGTTGGGTTTTACTCCTGCCAGGGACGAAGGTTAGAAGGGTAATTGTCCTTGAATCATCGTCTTCCTAGATTGCGGTCCAGCTTACTACAGAGAGTGGTTGCCATGACACTGTCCATGATCATCACCTTGTTCGGCTTATTCGCTGGATGTATTACATAGATGTAGACAAATTCAAGGCCATCATGCACATAGAGAGGCTAGTTAGTGTACAGACTGACTCGCCAACTATGTTTTCCCCTGCCATTTGGGAATTCACCATTTCCTTTCTATTATTTGGGGATGTTTATCCATTGTTTTAGCATATATGTATCTGGGATTATTTTTTTGAGAACGGGTGTTGTATAATTTCTTTTTCTTTTTTTATTGGGGTTTGAAGCCCTCTTTCATTACTAGAAAATTATTAAATACAAATAAAAATATTGACAGAAAAAATATTGTCGATAAATTACGGTGACATCTACTGACAGAACATGATATCATTATTTATGTCGGTATTCACTAACATAAATGTTTATATCGGTGAATGCCGAGAGAAATATAGGTAGAAATCAAGGGATGAAAAACGATTTGGGCAAGTATTTACTTGTTATATCTGTCAGAAAATATGATATATCAATATTACAGATAGAATTACCGATAAAAACTAAAAGTTGTTAGTATATGTCGGTGAACTTATCGGTAATATTTAAGTTGTGACCTGCTAAACAACCCCTTCTCTCCCCCTTCCTCATTTCTTCTTCTTCTTCTTCTTTCTTTTTTCTACAGAAAACAACACCCTTCCTCTTTTATTTTATCACAAATTAATCTCTCATCATCACAAATCTGGTCACCTCAATACTTAATCTATCAGTATTCTTGTTCTTGTTCAATTTATTTTTTAAGATTTGTCCCATCAAGTACACAAACCTAACCCATTTTTTATGTTAATTGTTTTTGGTATTTTTATGTAATATATGCAGTTTGTTTGTGTGTTTACTTGTTTAATAGCTTTTTCTATAGAAATTTGTTCTATGAATGTATGATTTGTACATTGCGGGGACAATATCATTTTTTGTGTTTTTTTACTAACAAAACCTCAATGCAACTGCAATGCACCATGTTGTCAGGCAAGGGCTAAGAAACAATAAGAAAAATGAGAAGGATGGGCAATCTTTTTTCAAAATAACATCACTTTGATTTCTTTTTCTATAAATAAATTGAGGGTTAGCCTAAGTTAATATTAAATGGTTTCAATTGTCATGTTAAAGAGTTTTCAATTTGTTTTCGATCTCGCACTTAAACCTCTTCAACAAGTATCTTAAATAAGTCCAAACTAGTAATTGACTAACATAAGTCAAATAATGAAAATAAACCCCTAAACATTGTCTAATGAGATAGAAAAAACTCAAATTAAAAATAATTATTCAACATTAAATAAATAAATAAAAATAAGACAAGGAAAACAAAGTTTTCATGCCAAAATTCCTTCATATAACCCAAATCTTTAATTTTTGCACATTTATGATAGATTTTCAATCCCAACTTCAAACATGTCATTCTCTCTCATATAGATTAATTACTAGGTGTACCATATATGGTTGAAAACATCAAGCTTGATATGTGTAGTTTACATCCTAACTTGAATAGTAGTAAAATTCCACTTGTAACTCAAGATATGTCCTAAACAATACACAAAGGCCTAGTTTGGCAGATTTGACAAGATTTGTCCAATACCTTTGACTCTTGAAAATAATATGTTTCTGAACTCCATTTGATCTAAAAATATACCAAACTATAGTTGCATATGTCTAGTATGTTTTTGTAAAATTTCTCTCGTTTCGATATACAATTTAAGAGATATATCTGATTTCGCAAAACTGATTAGCAGATATTTTAAAGCCATATTCAAACCTTGCTTGGTTCATATCACATCGGGTGAAGAATTTTATGATGTAGTCTTATAGTAAAAGGGTATTTTTTTTTGTTTTTAATATAGTCAGTAGAAGTTTTCTGGTTTTCATGTAACTCATAATTGGATAAAGTGAAATATTTTTCGAGAGCTTTCTTGTTGGAAGACTCATATTGTCTGCCATAATTTAGATGTCATGTATATAGAAAAACGTGTTTGGAGATATTTTAAAAATGGTGATGGATGTGAAATGAAAAACAAAAGACAACATGAAAGCTAGAATGAATATACCATTGTTTTGATACTATAAGAATATAAAGCTAGTTATAATGGCTCATAGGTTACAAAGCCCAAAGCTAACCTTATCTTGGACAAGAATGCATAATTACTTATCTACTAATAGCTTAAGAGTCTATATTTTTCTAATGGATATACTTCAAACATAATTAGATTGGTGAATTTGAAGGGTGGCAAAGTGTATGGAATGAAGAGTCATGACTATCATATGTTTATATAAACACTCATCCCACTTACTTATCAAGATTGATTTTCAAAAGGGATATGAGGTGCACTTACAGAGATCAATCACTTTTTTATACATATATTTTTTAACAAGTTGTATACTCAAAATATGAAGAAGCTTAAATTGAATATTATCTAGACAATTTGCAAACTTGAGATTATATTCTCTTCATTCTTCTTCAACTTAATGGATCATCTATCATATATTTACTGTTTGAAGCAAAAGATGGGGCTTTGTCCAGTATAGATGGATATATTCATTCAAGAGGTTAGGGATTACATATGCATCCTAATTAAATTAATATTCTCTTTATTTCTTAATCTAAAATATTTATTTAATTCCATGCAGATACTTATTCAACTTTGAATAAAAAGTTTAAAAACAAGATGCATGTTAAGGATTTGACATGCGAGACTTATATTATTAAAGAGGTCTATCATACATTTATCATTTGAGACCAACTCTTACTGGTTCAAGTGGTCAACCTTGTTGTCCTTCTGGTTCTTGTGATGATCCGCTTCCTCCTCTAGCTTTTATCCACTAGATAAATTATATTCAATAAAATTATTTAAATTAAGAATAAGAATTTGTTTTTTATTTTATTTTAATTCATTTTTTTGTATTGTTTATTTTAATATTTTTTTAAAAAAATATTAAATACAATACTAACAGAATTACCATGAAATTTGAATCACTAATGAAATGCTTGACAGACTATGTCTCTTAAAAGCTCTAGAGAGTTGGAAACAAATTACAGAACGTATCATTGTTAGATTTAATTATCCGATGGTTTAATTTTGATGGTAATATGTATATGATCATCGATGGATTTACCCAACGATTTATTCTGTTGATTATATGCTATGATCACCAATGGATTTACCATCAAAATTAATATAGGTAATTTTATTTGTTTGGTGCGTTGTTTTTATCTGTAAATTCATTGGTATATTATTTATGGATTGACCGACAACATATAACTCATATACAATATATTTTTCAATGATATTTTTTCATCCGTGATTTCATCGATGAAGTTATGTCCAGCAAAATAAATGTTTAAACATCGACAAATATTTTGTCAATGATATGTAATATTCTAGTAGTGTTTCTAATAGAAGATAAAATAATAATAGAAGAGTTTTATTGTTTTATACAAGGATATCTGACTGTCCAATAAAAATATTAATGTGAAGACAAGTAGAATTCATGTGTGTGAAAAAATAAATCTATGAGATTATGTATAAAAAAATATAAAAATATTTGTTCCATAAAACACAAATAGGAGAAAATATGTATAAAAATAAAATAATTTTTTTTTAAAAAAAAATCCAAGTTGTTCTCATAGTTGGTCTAAGAACGTGCCCAGGCTGTCATAGGCGAGTTGGATGTAGGGTGACTTTGTTTACCTTTAATTTTTGTATTTATAATATAAAAATAAACTATGTTTTATAATGTAAGCTTAATAAAAAAAAATTGAGTTTGAAACGTAGTATTTATAAAGTAATTTTTATATATTTTTTTAACTGAGTTTTATAAAATGCTATTTATTTTTGCGTTTCAAATTTTTTTTGAAAAAATTAGAATTTTTTTTTTCAAATTAATATTTTATTTTGTGTTTTCAGATCGATTTAATATGTTGATATCAAAAATAATTTTTAAAAAATAAAAAAATATATTTTGATATATTTTCAAGTAAAAATTACTTTGAAAAACAATTACATTTTCAAATATAACTTTACATCAACTATAATTTTTACCAAATATATATTTAAATTCAACTAACTACACCTAATTATATTTTTTTAATTTATTTATTTTAAATCATAATTACATCAAATATACTCGAAGCCTTTTGATTTTTTTTTTCTTTTCGGTTTTTCCTTGGCACATCACTAGAGTAATTCACTAAAGTAATTCCCCCACATAATTATTTCCCCATTCGATCTTGTCACAGCCTCGTACGGTACCCTAAGAAACTTTATAAAAAACAAAAAACGAAAGTTCTTTAGTGGGGCACTAGTGCTGATGGCCTCAGCTTTGCCTTTTCCTCTGCTGCCCCATGCCCGTCAGCACATAGTTAAATGCATATTTGTTTTTATATATTGAAAGTGTTTTTTTAAAAAAATAAAGATTTTTTTATTTTAAATTAATATTTTTAAATTATTTTAATATATTAATATTAAAAATAATTTTAAAAAATAAAAAATATATTAAAAAAACAATTATCACCGCATTTCCAAAAGTCCCGCAAATCTGGCACCACATTTTATTACTTGTTTACGCGTCCAAATATTGGGATACAAAAACAAGACTCCAACGGCTTCGATCTCTCCTGTGATCCATTACACGACAACTATTCCTACAGAATCTCTTTCACCGATGAGATTTTTGTTTGGGACACAGAATGCGAGCACCATTTCTGTCAATTTTTTTCTGTTTTGTTTGGAATAGTTAATTTAAAATAGATAAAATATTCTATATTAATTTAAAAAACATAATAAATTTTATTTTATTTTAAATTTTGGTATGTTCTGAATTTTTCGATTAAATTCCGCTTGAAATGTTCTGGTTTCATTCCATATATTCCGTTTCGCTCTTGAAAAGCCATTAAATCTTACTCAATTTCATTAATTAAACCACCCGATTATAAAAAGCTCTTTTTTATTACTATTTTCAATAGCAATGATATTAATAATAATATTGAAAATTATTATTACTATTTTCATTAACAATGATATTAATTTTTTAAAATTAGACTTATCACTAATATATATGGTTTATATTCATGTTGTTTTTTTTTATGTTTATACTTTGTAGGAATTTGAGCAAAAAAAAGATGCTTTAGATTCCATTAACCACTTCATAACGTTGACCTAATTATATATTTAAAATATTTTTGTTAAAATATTTTACTTTCATAATATTTTGATGTTTTGTTTAAGTTGAATTATTTTAAGTTAAATATTTATTTAATCTTAACTATTTAGAAATATTTTAAATTTTGAAATTATATTTGTTTGGCATTGTGTTTGTATTGTATAATTTATAATTAATTTATCTTGAATTTGAATTATTTTTATTGAATATATATATATATATATATATATGAATAATATAATCTCAGAACGATACATCAAAACACTTTAAAATTAAAATATTTTATTTTAATTAAAAAAACAAAATACAAGGTTGTCTCAAACAAGATCGACAACCTTGTATTATATGTGAAAGGATACTGTTCACGTGCATGTTCAGCATTGACTGGAAGGTGCACATCCACCCATCTGTGCCATTGATATTCAAGATCTTTGATCACGTCACATGGACCCCAGGATTTGAATTTATCTAGGTTTACAGAAGTAGTATCTGCTGGCAGGCTCGATGAGAAGGGACAAGAGAGGGTGAATGGTTAAAGTTGTTAGGTTTTAAATTTATTTATTATATATTATTAGTTTGAATGTTATAAATATTAAATTTATTAAAATTTATATAATTATTAATTTTAAAATGTTGAAAAATTAGTGGAGAGATGTGTATAACCTTACTTAAACACTCACAATTAAAAAAGAGAGATGATTGTCGCCTTATCAAGAGATTTCTTTTGTGGGTATCATTGAATATGTGATCTTTCATGAAAAAAGAATCTGTTTATATTTTTGGGAGCTAGGGTTTTATATTTTTCTGTTTTAAAAATGTTTTTAAAAAAATTAAAATTTTTTATTTTTTTAATTTTAAATTAATATATTTTTAGTGTTTTTAAATTATTTTAATATATTTATGTTAAAAATAATTTTTTTTTAAAAAAAATTATTAACATATATTTTAATATAAAAAACATTTAAAAACTAATTACAAATATAATATCAAGCTCGAATAAGAGAAAAAGAAATGGCAAATGTAGCTGCAGAGTGGATGGTCACAGACTCACGGGGCACCGTGGCAAGCTAGTGTTGGAGGGTTCCACAAAGGCATGTGAGGAGGTTTTCTTTTTTCTGGGATGCAGACATCTCCTCCACCATCCTCTCTGACATCTCTTCGAAAGCTGTGCAGTTTGTCCACCTCACTTTCCCAGATGAACCCTTGAAACCTGGGTTTTTTCTCAATCTAACACAGCTTTTCAGAAAGTTTTCAAATACTAACAAAATATAAAAAGAATATTTTAAAATTAATATAGTTTTATTATGGATGGTTTGTTTTTGTATTTTAAAAATATTTTTAAAAAAATTAAAAGTTTTTTATTTTTTTATTTATTTTAAATTAATATATTTTTATTATTTTTAAATTATTTAATGTGCTGATATCAAAAAAATAATTTTAAAATAAAAAAATATTATTAATATGTATTTTGACACAAAAAATTATTTTAAAAGCAACCATAATCACACTAAGCAAGCTCTTAAAGTATTTATAAAATCGTGGTTGTTGTTATTTTAAAAAAATATATATTAAAATAGTATATTTTTTTATTATTTTTTAAAATTTATTTTTAATATTATTATATTACATCAATATAAAAAACATAAAAAAATTATTTAAAAAAAAACATACAAATTTTTTTGACAAGTTGGTTCAACAGCAGCAAAAAAAAAAAACAAACATTAAAGTTATGTTTGGCGTTTTTAACCATGACACCCCTGATTATAAACTAACTTTAAACAAACCTTAAACTATCATAACCCCATATAAACCCTAAATATATGATTTCCAATTGCATTTTAGGATTTGCTATTATTTTATTTGCATCACATGATTCACTATTATCTTCTACTGTCATCTCTCTTCCACTAGGACCAGTGTCCTTTGCAAGCAAGATTCTCTAACTGTATTGTTTTTGCATCCAAATATTAAGCTAGTTAGACCACTCTCTCTCATATTCCTAGTTATTATACTGCTATTAACTAACGTTTTAGATATTGATTCCCCCTCTAAGATAAATTTCTGCCTTCCTTCTTCTACCCATTCTTTTTATTAAAAAAAAATGAAAAAAATTATATTCTCATAAAGTTTAAGGCCTATTTAAGATTTTTCAAAGTGTTTTTTATTTTAAAATATATTAAAATAATATTTTTTTTATTTTTAAAAAATTATTTTTAAAATTAACCCATCAAAATAATTTAAAATATTAAAAAAAATAATTTTTTTAATAAAAATTCATAAACTCTAAAATGCGTTTGAGAATGGCATATTTAGGTTAATTTTCGGTTTGTCTAGGATTGGAGGCTAAGGCAGCGGCAAAGACCAACAACTTTAACTAGTTATTTTTTAATTATTTTTAAATATATTAATTTATTTTTTAAAAAATATTCTGACACCTATGTATATAAAAATTAGAGTTTTTCACCTATGCAACTCTACCTTCAATCAATTTAGGACATGTCTAAAATTCTGAGGTTAAAATTATTTTTTATTTAGAAATATATTAAAATAATTTTTTTTATATTTTAAAAATTATTTTTGATATCAGTACGTTAAAATAATTTAAAAATAAAAAATAATTTTAAATAAAAAATTTAAATTTAAAAAAATACAATTTACAACGCGTTTGTAAACATAATTATAATTAATCTATATTTAAGGGATATTAGGATAGTGGTAAAAATTGTGTTAAAAAATATTTTTTATTTGATAATAAATTAAAATAATATTTTTAATATTAATATATTAAAACTATTATAAAATAATTTTAAACGAATCAAATTTTCAAAAGTTTTCAAAACTGTCAGAACAAACTTTATTGGCTTTTCAAAATAATCAAGCGGCTCATCTGACATTATTCCACTTCTTTACTTTACCCTCACATTTTTTTTCCCTATAAAAACCCTACTAACGGGAAGCTCTTGAAAAGAGGGGAGAGAGGATTCTTTCTGCTTAGCTATCCTCTACCTCAAATCCATCGTGTGGTGGTCGTCAGCTTCTCTCAGTTTTTCACCATGGCAGCAACGCTGAGATCTCTGCTCATTCTTATTCTCTTCACTCTTATATTCTCCCACATTTCAGGTACTTCTAACTCCTGCCCTCTTCGTTTTTGAGTCCTTTTTTTCCCTGTTTTCTTAGGCCTAGGTAAAGATCTAGTCTTTTTTAAAATTTCCCTGTATTTTCATGTGCTGTTGTTTAGTTTGACCTAGATCATACCACATTGCCTCCAAACACAGCTTCTTATGAGCAAAAATATCATTTTCTTAATTGCTGATTATTGTTAACTTTCTAATTGTTGTTTTTATGGTTTCTTTCGACATAATGCAGGGGTCTCATCAACGACAATAACACTTCACAACAAGTGCACACATCCAGTGTGGCCAGGCGTCCAACCAAGTGCAGGAAGGCCCTTGTTAGCCCGTGGAGGGTTCAAGCTCCCACCCAACAAGGCCTACACCCTCAAACTCCCGCCACTCTGGTCCGGCCGTTTCTGGGGTCGCCATGGCTGCTCCTTCGACGCCTCTGGGCGTGGCCGCTGTGCTACTGGAGACTGTGGAGGCTCCCTCTTTTGCAATGGCATTGGAGGCACGCCACCTGCCACGCTAGCAGAAATCACCCTAGGCAATGACCAGGATTTCTATGATGTTAGCCTTGTAGATGGCTACAATCTTGCAATCTCAATAACTCCATTTAAAGGCTCAGGCAAATGCAGCTATGCAGGGTGTGTTCGTGACTTGAACATGATGTGTCCAGTGGGGTTACAAGTCAGGTCAAAAGACAACAACAGGGTCGTGGCTTGTAAGAGTGCTTGCTCTGCTTTCAATTCCCCGAGGTATTGCTGTACTGGTAGCTTTGGAACCCCTCAAGCTTGCAAGCCAACTGCTTATTCGAGGATCTTCAAGGCAGCTTGTCCGAAGGCCTACTCTTATGCTTATGATGATCCTACTAGCATTGCAACCTGCACTCGTGGAAATTATCTGGTCACTTTCTGTCCTAATCAACACTGATGAGAGTGAGGTATCAGTGGCTGATCTATTCAATTAGGAGTGTTTGTTTCGGGTTATTATATAATGTAGTGCTAGTATTTATTCAGAGTGTAATCGGTTTAATGTATTTTTATAAAGAGTACTTTTTCATTAAAATTACATATATATTTTTTATATTTATTTGTAACATTAATATATAAAATTATTGAAAAACAAAAAAAATAATTAATTTAATATTTTTTAAATAGACAATACTTAAAAAAAACAAGTTTAGACGTTCATGGGTTCCATTGATATACCATTCTAAATTCTAATAAATACTCAATTATGTTATATAATTAATAATATATGGTAATGATCTTCATTTAGGTGGACATGATTTATTTTGAGCTTATGAATGTTTTGGCTTCATTTTTTTTTTTCTTTATCTGATTTGGGATTACCATACTAACAATAGAAAAAACATTATTGATTAAAATGAAATATATTTAGGATTACCATATCAACAGTGAAAAAACATTATTAATATGAATGAAATATATAATTGATTCTCAGATATTATGAAATAAAAAAAAAACAAGAAGATAATAATTTTATGAAGATTTTTTTTAAAATATGTTTTATAAGTCAAAATATATATTTTTCTTTAATTTGTAAACTCAAAAATAAATTTTAATTAGAATCTTAAAAAGTTATTGTTTACACAGTAGATATGTGATTCTAAATAGTTATGTGTATGTTTTAAATAAATTAGATGAATGATTTAGCAGATATATTTATTGATCATTGAGACAAGTTTAGACTCAAGAGAAGATCTGGTTGCTCCAAAATAAAAAAATTAATTAAAAAAATTATAATTTTTAATTTGATTATTGTATTGAATTTAATTTTTTACATAGTTTTTGAATATTATTTTTTTTATTATAATATTTGTGTTATTATGAGGACTGTCGGATCTTTAAATATAAAAAATTTTACCATGAATCCTTAGTTTTGACAATTTAATTTTTTTTTTTATTGTTTTCAAAACAAGTCTACTAATTAAGCTTAACATAATATAAGGTGATGATATCGTGTTTTTAAAATGTAATATAATTAAAATTTACTGTTTTTCTAAATTTTTATTCATTCATAAATTCATTAATTTTTTAAATTTTATATACTAATTGAAAAAATTTATAATGTCTGGCAATCACCCCATCATAAAAAATTGAATTCAAAACTCTTTGTTTTTTTTTTTTTTCTTCCTTAAGATTCAAAAGCAGCGAATTGTAGCTTTTCTCCTCGGTGAGAAATTTGCTTCTCATTAAGTCATTTGACATAAATACCCTCATCTCCCCCAAATCACCGAAAGCATCTGCAACAATCTCCCAAATCACAGAACGCATCTGCAGCCGCTAATCTTGCACGACTGGTTTGCCAAGGAGATAAATAGTAGAAGGAGAAATTTGCTAGAAGTCAAGGAGCTGCCAAAAAGGTCGTTGCTTTTGTATCTTTTCACTGTGTTTTCCATGAGATTTGCTAGAAGGAGATCTGGGTAAGTATTTCATGCAATGTTCATGCAGGCATTTGCTTCGGCTGCTTTCTTTTCCATCATTGGGCCATGATGTCAACAAGCTGAAGCACTAAAACATCATAAGAGAAACAAGTCCTGTGTTGTAGATTCCTGCCACTGATTAGAATGGATACACAGTCCTTGGTTAGATATGAGAGATTGCAAAAACAAACAGGGGTTGATTCTTGCTAGATACATATTTTCATTTTTTTTTTGTTTGAGAACCCCATGTGAACATTCAGTCCCCTGCTATTAAATTAAGGAAAACTGAAGAGTGTGGTGAGGAAAAAAAAAACTGACAACTTGCATGAGGCGTGAGCTAAGATTAAGAATGCTGTAGATTTTCATTATGTTTTCCATGAGATTTGCTGGAAGGAGATCTGGGTAAGTTTTCCATGGATGTATGTAAGCATACAAGTGCTCCTCCCAAGATGTTTTGCAGTTTGAGTCGACCTTGATGAGTTGTATATATGAATTTTTGTGGTATGCAAATGCACTGGAGCTTTTTCTCTGAAGATCTTGATATCTTCACTAATCACCTGATAATCTTTATACAGAAAATCACCAATTATTAGATATGCATCAATGTCATTTGGGTGTTTATTCAAGGCATTGTGAAGAGATACTGAGCATATTGTGAAAATGAAATTTCAGACTTAAATCTAGCCAAGGATTTAGTTGGAAGTGAACATTCATGGCTGGAGGAAATGGGATTGTTTTTAGCAGTTGAATAATTTTGTCAATTGTAAGGGAACCCTGGGATAGGTAGAGCGCGGAAACTAGTGTTTTTTAAATCATGAAAATAATTTTTTTATTATTTTTAAAAAATTAATTTTAATATTAACAGATCAAAATATTCAAAAACACTAAATAATAATAATTTCAAATAAAACAAAATTAAAAAAATGACGCGGTTTTTTCAAAACTTTTATTTAACTGTGTTAAAATTACAAAAGACAGTGTACACGGAAGAAATGGGGTTGTTTTTCCGCAGATGAATGATTTTTTCAATTATAGGGAACCGTGGGAAAGGTAGCAAGACGGCGATAGCCAGAGCAGTCTATGGAAAGATAGGTTGTAATTTTAGCCATAGCTTATTACACATGTGAGTGTAGCATCTGGAAAGCATGCGATGGTTTTTCTACGTGAACTTCTTTCGCAGATGTTAATGTATCTGTATATTTTGAGTGTGTCTGGTAATGTGGTGTTGTAATTATAATTTGAAAAAAATTATTTTATAAAATATATTTTTAGTTGAAATTGATTTGAAAAAATAGATGTTTGATTAAAATTGTGATTGAAATTGAGGTTGAACAAAAAATAATTTAATGTGTTTGGTTAAGAATGCTTTTGAAATTGAGGTTATAAAATAATTTTAAAAAATATATTAATATTGATGGTTTTTAATTTAAAAATTGTAGATTTAACTATTACTATTATATCATAAAATAAATAATACTTTATATAAAATATTTTTTATTATTCCATTAAACTATTTACAATTTCATTATATATAAAATTCATCCGACAAGAACTACAGTATTTCATAAATTTTTGAATGTGCAATAAAATTGAATAAAATATTATCATGAATAAAATTGATTTGATATTACAGTACAAGTGAATTTAATTCACTCTACACTAGTTTTTCAAGAAAAAAATATTATTCACATAACAGTACGAGTGAATTAAATTTATTATAAACTAGTTTTTTTTAAAATAAATACATAAAAAATAAACATACTAAAAAAAATCACAAAAACAGTTCAAGTGAATTACACTATTCAATAAACACGGTTTGACAAAAAACAAGCAGGAGGTTGCTTCAAATGTAGGAGCAATCGAGCAAATAAACAGCCTCAAAAACATGGGTTTCCATGGAGGAATGGACGAGATAAAGTCACAGGCTATGCTCTAGAAGGGTTCTTTTTGGTCTTGATGATGTTCATCAATTGTTCAGTTTGAATCTTCAGTTGCAGAACAACTACAAGATATGAACATTTATTGAATCAAGCAGCCTTCATTAGCTTTACTGTTTCTTTTCTTGAACATATTTACGAGATTCATCTCAAATGAGCAGTATTGGATTGAATTAGGCCCAGCCAGCAATTTCCAATGTAGGATTTCTGCATAGAAGGGCTTTTGCATGTTAAATTTTCTGAAATTTCCTTGTGGCGTGGGTCTAAAAAGGAGGTTTTCCACAGAAGATTGGTTTTTGAAATAACCTGCAAATCTTAGTCGTGTTCTTAGAGAATTGACTCAATGATGCTCTCTGCTTGTTTGCGTGGGTGGCTGGGGAATTGGGCTTTGATTAGCAACAATCATGTTCTTGCTCTTTGATATAACCTCTTCCTGTTCTAAGACCTCTCCGACACCTATTCCTTTAAAAAACTGGTAATTCTCTCTCCCTTTTCCTTTACCTGATGAATCTGAGACTACAAATTTGGGTTACTGGTACTGACCTTGATGTTTCCGGTGCTTTGGCACCATTGAAAACCGACGAGTCTGGTTGCTCTGCTCAGGTGATTCCTTTTTATTTTATTTTTTCAGTGACCCAATTTGGTATTTGAGTTCAAGATTGTTGCTTTGAAGAAATTTGATGAAAATATGTCTTTTGAAGTTTCTTGTTTTTGACAGTAGTAATATCTTAATGCCTCGGCACACACCATGCATCTCCATAAACGTTTATATTAATAGATAGATAAATAAATCCATCTGATTAATTGTATTGCAAGCATGTACTTATAAAATTTGTTTTAATTATAACCTTAAATTCTATTTCTAGTGTTTTCGTGAATATCAGAGAAAGAGACTCTAGAAGCTATGCAGCAGTGGTGAGGTCTCGCCTTCTTCTGTTCCAGATAAAATTGCAGATGTTATGGGAGCAGGTCCAGGACCAAAACACAAAGAAACATGCGTTTTGGGTGTCAATCTATGTCCTATCGTGGCTACGAATGATGAACATAATAAGCCTGTTGTGGTTCATGACACGATAGAGGAGGAAACTGAATGGCTCTAAAATTGTCTGGCTGGGCGGATTATAAAAGGGGTAAATTGTTAGAGTATTAAGGGATCGTTAGTTGATGTGGGAGTCCATTTCTGCGGTTTCAGATTCATGGGCGCAACACATGTTATTATTACTTTTGAGTCATATGTTTGATCAATGATGAAATCGTTTGAGTCGATCTCCATTAAAAACATGGGATCTGTTTTTTGTTGAATTAAGACCATGGTTAGACATAGACGACCCGTATGATAGATTGGCATGAATCACTTTGTCTGGTCTCCCAATACTAGGGTGGAATGTCTCTTGTATAAGGAAAATCATAAGAAAATATTTCAAGTCTATTGGTTTTGACAAAATTAGCCTGTACTTTAGTAACTTTGATAAACTAAAGTTCTTTATTGCCACCACCATTCCTCGTTGTATTCAAGAGAATTTTGAATGCAACCTGAATGACAGGACTTTTCAGTTGTGCATTACAGAGTTAGATGACCTGCACTATCTAGATTTTGAATCCATTGAATACAATATGGGATCTTTTAGGACATTACTATTTGAGGATGATGATGACGACTCTCACAACTCAGCAGACAGTCAAGGAGAGGTTGCAGGTGCTGTACAGAACTTATGTGTTGAGCGAAAAGAGAAAACAAAGGTGTTACCTTTATGGACAGGAAATCCAAATGCTGATTTAACTGCAGATCTTGTCCCAGATGAGGTCTGGTTCCCTAAAATCAACGATGTCTATACTGTCCCGAGGAGTTATGGCAGTAGTTTAGCTGGAGTACACGTTGATAAATCAGAACTGATGACATTTGCACAGTCGGTGAGACCAGCATTAGTTGCGGCTATGGCAGATTGTGAGAGGCAAGATGGATTAGCTGAGACTGGTTTTGATGAAGAGGGAGGCTTGTAGAATAATTTTGAGGAAGTGGGTGGCAGGCAAAATAATTTTGATGGAGTGTGTGGCGGTTTGATGGAGAAAAATCTTGTTGGTACAACGCACAAATACCATAGATAATGTGCATAATGTTGTCGACTATCAGTTAGCAAAAGTCCCGTTTGAAATAAAAACTCGCCTACCTGCTAATTCATTGACACAGTCTGATACAGGGACTCAGCGACATCATCAATTACAACCTCATCCTGTGGTCCTTTGAAGCTATAGACAAAACGTAAAACTGCTGACAAAAACTTGTAGTATTGATAAAGAGGTAGCAGTTCATATGGAAGCTAGTTCAGATTCATGTGATTCGGCTAACAGACAAGGAAATTTGCGTTTTGAAAAGGGGTACACTTTACAGTCATAATTGAAATTTTATACAGAGAAAAAAGTTCAATGAATGTTAACAGATGGGCAATCACTAGGCTTAGGTGATGTGGAGTCTTTGAAGATATTCACAGCACAGATTAGAGAACAAGTTGACAGCGAGGAGGAAAATTACGCAGCAACTTGGTAATGCAGTGGTGGTAGCTTCGGTGTTCTGGTTAGGTTTTTTATTCCGTTGCATGAAGATTTTCTTTTGGAATTGTCGTGGACTAGGAATGTTAATGATGTTGTCTGGCATGCTTTAGATTCAGAAGGGAGGTCAAGAGGGATTCTGGCAATGTGAAATAATATTTATTTTAAGACCAAGACGATCGAGTATGGTGGTCAGTGGATAGCTTTATTTGGCTTGCATATTCAAACCAGTTTTAAATGTGCTGTTGTCGGAGTCTATGGTGCTTATTCCATTGCCTCACATAGATTTCTGTGGCTGGAGTTGAAAACACTTGATGCTACCTTTTCAGTTCTGATGTTATTGTAGTTGATTTTAATGAAACTTTAACTTTAGGCGATAAAAAAATGGCTTCCTAAACAGAAAAGGCTCCAAGGAATTTCATATTATCATCTCTGAATCTAACCTCATCGAATTCCCACTGAATGAGCATCGTTTTACCTGGTTTCGTGTAAATTTCATGAGTCATATAGCAGAGCAAGTGCCAATGCAGCATGTCATTTGAAATTTGCAACTTTTGCACCAACCAGGTACCCGAGAGGTCTTAATAATCATTGTCAGCTTATACTAGGGTTGATTATTCAGAATTAGGGGTGAGGACCGTTTTGGTTTTTTAATTGTTGGCTTAACAATCATAGTTTTATGACAGGCCTTAAAATATTATGGAATGAGTGTTGTAAAGAATTTCCAGGTGATTTTAGACTTGTCAGAAAACTGAGTATGATGGCTATAAAAATTAGAAGCTGGAATTATTCTGTTTATGGTAATCAAGGACAAAAACTAAAGGATTTGCAAAGTCAAATTCAGAATCTAGAGGTCTTGGGGGAGAATAGAGCCTTATCATACAGTAAAAGTACGAAGTTACACAGGTTGATTACAGAATAGTGGGAGGTCAGTAGAATATGAAAGCAATATATATGGAGGCATTATAAGTCTAGGGAGAATTGGTGTAAATAGGGTGACAGAAATACAAAATACTTTCATTTGGCAACAAAAATCAACAGATCTAGAAATTCAATTACCACCGATACAATGGCAAAGAGGACACAACTCCAGAAGCAATGAAATAGTCAACGGTTATGTTCTTTTCCAAGATTTTTGACGACAAAGAATCTCCACAGGCAGTGATGGGTAGCACGAGCTTTAAATCAATTACTCCTGAATTGTTTGCATGGCTGGAGCAGGAGGTGTCTTTAAAACAGATCAAGCAAAGCAATATGGAGCTTATATCAAATAAAGGTTATTGGTCAAATCATGTTTATCCCAGTCCCGACTTGCAATCTTGATTAACGGCTCTCCTAGCAAGAAATTTAGTACCAAATGAGGTCTGAAACAAGATGATTCTCTTTCTCCTTTATTGTTTGATTTAGTTGTTAAAGATTTGCATTCTTTTTTCAGAGAGCTTCGACCATTCCATATTATAGAGGCATTGAGTATAGTTATGGAGATTATATCATTTATCTACAGTACATGGATGACACTCTGAGTTTTATTTTTAATTGTTATCATTCTTTATTGCATGTAAAGCGAATTCTAAGGTGGTTTGATTTGTGCTCTGGTCTGCAGGTGGATTTTTCTGAGAGTTCATTGCTAGGGATAAACTTGGATGATGCTTATATTGTTGGCATGACAAATGAAATATTTTGTAAATGGTAATTTTACCATTCATATGTCTTAGTTTACCACTCGGAGCAAATCCTAGATGTATCTCTACTTGGAAACCTATCATTTTAAATATTCAGAAACGACTAAGGTTGTGGAAAGAAAGAGTGCTTAGTTTGGCTGGTAGAATCTGTATGATAAAAACCATTATGTGTTCCTTGTCTATATACTTTATGTCCATCTTTCTCATGCCAAAAAGGTGTACTAAAACTAATTAATTCTATCCAAAGAATATTTTTATGGAGTGGTTCCTCTGATACTAGAAAAATAAACAAAGTTTCTGGAAGTTAAATAGTGAAGGAAAAGGCTCGAGGTGGTCTAGGCTTGGACTCTTTACAGGGCAGGAATACCACGCTTCTGTTTAAATGGTTATTGAGGGTTTAGAATCAGAATTCAGATGAGTGGCAGGAGATGGTTACCAAGAAATAGAGTCCATGTTTTTAGAATAGTCTTTTGGTTTTTTTCCTCTTCCTTATCAAATATATGGCAAGGTATTTACTCAACTATAAATTGCAATAATGAATTTCAACTTACAATGAAGAGTGTTATTCAGTTTAAAGTTGGGAATGAGAGGTATATTCATTTTTGGTCAAATCAATGGCTCCATTAATGTATTATGAAAGAAAAGTATCCTCAATTGTATTATTTGTTAGCTAATCAAGGCTCAATAATTGCTGATGTTCTTAGTAATGCTATGGTGCTGCAAATCTCAATTGGATTGGAAATCTGTGAGATTATAAGCTTCCCATCCTAGGCCATCTCATGGTTGATCTTGAGGGGATAGTCTTGACTCCTAATGTTGATGATGTCCAACACTGGGTGGCTGACAAGTCTGGAACATACACGGTTAGGTCTGGAAGTTTAATTCATAACAGGATAATATTTCCAGGCTTGTTTCCTTACTCTTCTTTGTGTTGGGATGGTCTTGTTCCTCCAAAGATTGAAGTCTTCATATGGCTTCCACTATATGATAGTATCTTCAGTAGAGATGTGTCAGTTCGTAGAAATTGGCTTGTTTATAGGAATGCTTCTTGTTCTTTTTGCAATGCTTCTTTGGAGACTTCAAATCATCTCCTCTTACATTGTATTCAATCTTGGATATTTTAGAGTAAAATTTTAAAATGGTTAGGTTTTCAATGGTGCATGCCATGTAGCATTGATTAGGCTTTGTTTCAGTGGAAGTTTTTTTCAAAGAGAGACTTAAAATCGAGCAATTCTTATGCTTGCCTATGACATTCGTTGGAGAGTTTGGTTGTATTTGAATAATCTTATATTTCAGGATAAACTTCCCGACTGATTAGTTAATTTCTAACTTATTCTACACCGCTTGGTGTTATTGTTGAATACTAACAATCTCAATTTCAATTATACAGGCATGAATTTGTATAGAGGCTTAGAGGGTATTTTAATGTGGTCCAATTAGATAATCTTTACATTTGTTTTTTTCATTTACTTTATACTAAACTCTTTTTTTCTAATGTCATGTCGCAATAACTCTAACTTTCATATTATTACATGTGATCTTGATTATCATAAAAAAAAAATAATGATGATAGAATTGCTTTTGAATTTTAATTCAAAGTGTAAATGGTTATATAAGCTTGTTATTTATTTCTTCTTTTACGAGTACATTTGATAAATGAAACAACATTATATGAAAAAATTCATAGGATAGAAAAAGGGACTTAAACCCAAAACAACAAAGAAATTAACTACAAGCAAAGACGAAATTAAGCTACCTAACTAGATAGTGATACAAAAATTGCCTTTAACACCTAATGATTTTTTCATTGTGATTTCATGTTACCATTATTTTAGTCAACTTTATGTTATTATTTTTTTATTGAATTACATAAATGTTTTACTTACATTTTTTAACAAAATAATAAATTAACAAATGATTTAAAGCAGTAATACAGTAACTGTTAAATCTTAAATGCCTGGTATATGGAGGAAGAATCGTTTTAAATTCATGGTGTTATAAATAAGAGATCCTTCATGTTATGGTATAAAAGATTATGTCATATCTTCATTGATAGAATTAAAAAATTAGTAAATGATGGAGTCGTTGAGGCTGTTGACTTTACTAATTTTAGTGCTTGTATAGATTGCATTAAAGTAAAGAAAACTAAAAAGTACAAAAAAGGTGCATGAGAACTTTTGATCTTTTAGAGAATATACATACTAATATTTCAAGTTCTTATGATTGATGATTTAATGGTAAAAAATATTTCATTACCTTTATTAATTACTATGCATGATATGTGTATCTCTATTTACATCAAGATAAAAGTGAATTATTAGATGCTTTTAAGGTCTGTAAAGAAGAAGTAAAGAAATAATTAGACAATCAAATCAAAATTACAAGGTCAAATAGAGGTTGTGAATATTATGACAGGTACATTAAAATAAGATAATTGCTAGATCCATTTGCAAGGTTTTTTTAGGAATAAGGTATTGTGACATAATAAACAATGCCTGACTCACCATCTCAAAATGATATAGCTAAAAGGAGAAACCAAACATTGATGGATATGGTGAGAAGTATGGTTAGTAACTCTAATCTCCTATTACCTTTGTGGAGTAAAGCTATAAAAATTATGACATGTGCACTAAATAGGGTTTTAACCAAGATGGTTCACAAAACTCATTTGATATTTAGAAAGGCTAGAATCTTAGTTTAAGGCATATACATGTATAAAGTTGATCAACTAAAGTTAGAGTCTATAATCCATTAAAAACAAAATTTGACTTAAGAACATTTAACGGATATTTAATTGGCAAAATAGAAAAGTCTAAGAGATATAAATTTTATTGTCTATCTTGTGTGACGAGAATTGTGGAATCTATAAATACAAGGTTCATTGAGAATGATGAGATTAGTAGTAGTAGCCAACTTTAAAACTTAGTTTTGTAGGAGAATAGTAGTTTTGAATATGCTCTTACATGTTCATATAGATTAGTTATGTTTCATGATAATTATTAAAATTTGATAACTAGTTACTATGCATTCTTAAGCTAGAGATATTGAAGTAACATTGAGAACATCTTTAAGAGTTAGGAAATATATAATTTCTTTAAATTATATTACGTACCTACAAGATTGGTGTTAAGGATGGCCCTATCATATTTTCCCATACTATAAATGGAAATAAATCACATTATGGTATATTGCTATTAGGGATGAGTAGGATTCAATTTCTAGTAATCTTGAGATCTTTTTGAAATTTCTAAAATTGAAAAAGTCATTCATTATAAATGAGTTTTTAAAATCAAAAGAAACTTTTTAGGCGATATATATATATATATATATATATATAAAGCTAGACTTGTAGCCAAAGAATTCACTCAACAAAAAGGAATTAATCATCATGATACCTTATCTCCTATTTCAAAAACAAATTGATTTTGGATATTCATGGCATTAGTAGCTCATTTTGATATGAAGTTGCATTAAATGGATGTGAAAATAACATTTCTCAATTGAGACATGGAGGAAGAGGTTTATATAAAACAATTAGAAGATTTTATTTCAGAGGGGAACAATCACTTGGTTTGTGGACTTAAAAAATCTATATATGCACTAAAACAAACTTCTCATCAATGGTATTTAAAAATTAATAATGTTATTTGTTTCATTTGGTTTAAATGATAAAGGGTCTTTCTAGACTAAAGGATCGCGATCAATTACTCAAACACTTACAAGCACTTGAGAACCTCTTGGAATAGTATAATTCATAACCTCAAAGATCTCAACAGTACGATGTGAAGCAAGGAATGGCATAAGAGGGTGTAACCTTCACATATGCATTCAAATGTGGAGTTTGACTGATTTGAGATTCGTTTAAGGAGTCTTTGATGATTTATATTTTTAGCTCTTCACTTTCTCTCCTCAGGACTTCTTTATCTTGCTATTGTTGTTTAAGACCTCTTTTGTTTCACGAAAAGTGATTTTTTGGAAAGCACTTCCCAAACTTTTCTATGTTTGTTTGTCATTAGAAAAATTGATCAATAAAAAACACTTTCCAATCAAAGAAAAATTTGGTTTGGTTTCCAGAAAAGTA
The DNA here is from genome assembly GCA_018804465.1 of Populus tomentosa. NCBI lineage: Eukaryota > Viridiplantae > Streptophyta > Magnoliopsida > Malpighiales > Salicaceae > Populus > Populus tomentosa. Next base: position 3,986,158 of record CM031997.1, read on the forward strand.
TTTTCCTTTTATTTTAGGCGGAAAACACTTTTCAGAAATTATGAAAATTTTAGAAATGTCATATTATTTGCTGATTATATCAAATTTGATTCTCAAATATTTAATTGCTATATGTTTTATTTTGAATCTTTTTTTCAATTTCATCCCTTAAAATTTGATTTAATTTGATTTTTATATTAACTTTGGTTCTTATTTTTATGATTGTTATTTGTTTTTCTCTTATTATTTTATTTTAATTGAAATTTTTTATCTATTAGATTTAGTCTTCATTCATTTGATTTTTATTTATTTTATTCGAAAGAATTTATGAAATTATAATTTTTTTTTAATTTTATCATCTTTCAACTTTTTTATCTGTTAGATTTGATCTCTATTATTTTAAATATTACTTATTTTATTTTAGATAATTTATTAAATTAGATTATTGTTTTCAATTTTATTTTCATTTAACTTTTTAATTTATAATATTTATTTCTTATTATTTTAATAAACTTGAAAAAAATATTAACAATTTATTTTCCATATTTTTCATGATACAGTCAAATACTAGAAAGTGTTTTTCAAATTATTTTTTATAATACTATCAAACATCAAAAAATAATTCACTTTTTAAAAATTTATTTTCTAAAAAATTCACTTTTCAAAAAAAAAAAATTCAGCAAACATGCAAGGCTTAAGAAATGACTCGGATTCCAAAACCAAACAAACAGGAGAGACAATTCTGAAAATAACTTGATAGGTTTAAGAGGTTGCGCGGCCTGTTTATTGAACTTAAAGGCAGTATAATTGAGTTGTTTGAGAGCGTTGAAGTTGAGCAATGTCAAGATTTCAAGTGCGGAAATATTTGTTGGGATAAAGGATTTGATACATCTCCGGTACCTTGACCTGTCTAAATCTGATTTTGGTGGAGCTGCCCAAAGAAATTTGTGACTGTTGCACAAACTGCTAACTTTGTGCCTCCGTGGTGGCCGGGAGCTTGGAAGGCTGCCTGAAGAAATTTGGAAACTGCATTAATATCTGCGAAATTTAGACCTCAGTGGTTGTAGGAAAGCTTGAAAGGCTACCGTATGGCCTGCTCAACTGGAGAAACTCGCTATCGATGATCATGGGGAGGATGGAAAAGGAAGGACTGCGACGAGAGCCGAGAGGTAATTAAACTATCCAGCTTCTTGCACATATTTTCACAAATTCCTCAAGATGGAGATGGAGGAGCTTGGTTTCTAAACGTTTCTACTGCCAAAATTGAATCAAATCAGTGAACAAGACGGTCATTATTTTTTCAAATGATTCTTCAAGAATTCCCTTTTTTCGCTCTTTAACTTGCAGGAATTGTTGATTTCCATTGTTGCATACCAAATTAAACATGGAGGAGCTAATTAATCCCACAGTTGAAGATGTTCTAACGCCAAATTAACTCTGAGGTTTGTGTTAAATGAAGCAGTAGCCTTCCCACGCGAACTCATTAAAATTTTATATATATAAAGTAGATTTTATAAAAGATATAAACCATGAAAATTGTTATAAAATAGTTATAACAAGATTAAATAAAAATATATTTGGAATATGATCTCTCGTTTTTCACTAATCAAGCAGTTGGCGCTTAAAAACTTAGTCACTCTCTGAAAAGCATGCTCCAAAGCAATGTTCCTCACCAATCTCTCAAAACTCAAGAAGCTCGCCGTACCTTTCAAACCCAAACTCTCACCTCTCTCATTCCTCTCTACACACCCAGAAAACCAACCACACCAAGAACTAGCACTGAACCACCAACAACAAAGCATTTGCATAACCAACAGGTCATACTGGACCAAAAAGATCCATGACCTCTGCACCAAACACCGCAACGTTGATGAAGCCCTCCGCCTTCTTGACCATCTCCGCCTCCGTGGATACCTCCCCGACTCCCTCAATCTCAGCAGTATAATTCACGGCCTCTGTGATGCCAACCGCTTCAATGAAGCCCACCAACGCCTTATCATCTTTTTAACCTCCCTTTGTGTCCCTGATGAGCGTACTTGTAATGTACTCGTTGCTCGCTTGCTTCATTCTAAGGACCCATTTAGGACATTGAATGTTATTCATCGTTTGATTGAATTTAAGCCTGAGTTTGTGCCTTCGTTGATTAATTATAACCGTTTGATCGATCAGTTTTGCTCGGTCTCGCTGCCGAATGTAGCGCATAGGATGTTGTACGACATGATTAACAGAGGGCACTGTCCAAGTATTGTAAGTTATACTACTTTGGTTAATGGGTATTGTAAGATTGGTGAAATCTCTGATGCTTATAAGCTGTTCGATGAAATGCCTGCATGGGGTGTCGTGCCTAATTCGCTGTCTTATAGTTTGTTGATTCGTGGAGTTTTTAGAAAGAGAGACATTGAACGTGGAAGAGAATTGATGCACGTGCTGTTTCAGAGAATGAGATATGAAGAGGATCAGTCAGTGAATAGTGCCGCGTTTGCTAATCTTGTTGATTGTTTGTGTAGAGAAGGGCTTTTTAATGAGGTTTTTATGATTGCCGAGGAAATGCCACAAGGAAATAGGGTGAATGTGGACTTTGCTTATGGGCATTTGATTGATTCCCTTTGTAAGGTTGGGAGGAGCCATGGTGCTTCCAGGGTTGTTTATATAATGAGGAAAAAAGGGCTTACACCAAGTGTAGTGTCATATAATTCAATCATACATGGGCTCTGTAAGGAAGGGGGTTGCATGAGAGCTTATCAGTTGTTAGAGGAAGGGGTTGGATTTGGTTACTTGCTGTCTGAGTATACTTACAAGGTTCTGGTAGAAGCACTTTGTCAAGCAATGGATCTTGACAAGGCAAGGGAAGTTTTAAAAGTTATGTTGAACAAGGAAGGGATGAATAGAACTAGGATTTACAACATATATTTAAGAGCTCTTTGTCTCATGAATAATCCAACTGAGCTTTTGAATGTGCTTGTTTCTATGCTACAAACTAATTGTCAGCCTGATGTGATCACTCTCAACACAGTTATTAATGGGTTTTGCAAGATGGGAAGAGTTGAAGAAGCTTTGAAGGTGCTAAATGATATGATGACGGGGAAATTTTCTGCCCCTGATGCTGTGACCTTCACTTCCATCATAAGTGGTTTATTAAATGTTGGAAGAAGTCAAGAAGCTCGCAATTTATTGCTTCAAATGCTTGAAAAGGGTATCACTCCTGGTGTTGTGACATACAATGCAATTCTTCGTGGTTTGTTTAAACTTCAGTTAACAGATGAGGCAATGGCGGTTTTTGATGAAATGATAACTGATGGTGTAGCTGCCAATAGTCAAACTTACAGTATAATAGTCGAGGGATTATGCGAGTCTGGCCAAATAGATGGGGCCAAGAAGTTCTGGGATGAGGTTATTTGGCCGTCAAAAATCCATGATGATTTTGTTTATGCAGCCATTCTCAAGGGACTTTGCCGCTCGGACCATTTGAATGAGGCCATACATTTCCTTTATGAATTGGTAGATTCTGGGGTCAATCCTAATATTGTAAGCTATAACATTGTGATTGACAGAGCTTGCAGCTTAGGTATGAAAAGAGAAGCTTACCAAATTGCAGGAGAAATGCAAAAGAATGGGTTGACCCCTGATGCGGTAACGTGGCGGACTCTTGATAAATTACATGGACAAGTGAAGAATTGATTTAACAATTAACATACGATTCAACTTGTCAGTGGGCAGAAGGCTTGCAGGTGAGGGGTGGATTCAACATCCGTGTATGTGAAGCATATTCTGCAGATTCTGAAGGAATGAGAAAAGTTCTTTTTAAGGATTATGTGTCCAAAAAGAATGGATTCCCTGCTTTCTCTCGCCCCATGTAAAGGAATCACAAACTGAAATCTCTAATGCCCCAAAATTGGTCTTCACGGCACCGTGAAAAGATATGATTCTTGGTGGAGATCTGCTTTGGTCTGTGAAAAAGAGCATTCTGGAGAAACTCTCAATTTTTTGTCAGGAGAAATGATAATACAAATTGTGGGAGAAATTGCACATAAATGAGAAACACCATGATACAGCAGTCTGGTGAGTTTTGGTTTTTTTTTTTTTTTTTTTTCTGTGATCGTCATTCTCAGGAAATAAAGAGGCAATCAATTTGCAGTGGCTGGAATTGATTTTTGTTGCTTTCAAGCTGCAGTCAATCACCCCAACTGGCTATTAACTCTCTGGCGGTGGTCATTTCTGTTGTATTTTTTTCAATTCACCCTGCTCTTTATAAAGCTTTCAATCTCAGATGGACCAAATAAATTGATGCTATTATAATTATAATTAGATAGACAAAATAGGCGATGATATTGATCAATTTTATTTTATTTTTTTAAAAAAAAAGTTATCACAGTAATATTCAAAAAATAATTTTTTTTTCAAAACAGAAAAAAACAATATAGCTTTAAAAGGACCAAATAGGATTAAAAAAAAGACAAAAAAACCTGAAAAGATTTAACCGGGATTAACATGAGAAACTTGTAACTCATATAATAAAAGTAAACTTAAACTAAGTTAACTTGTTAAATTTGTTATTTAAATCATGAGATCAAAATCACCCTATAGAAAATAAAACGAAGAAAATCTGAAAGCCTATTTCTTTTAAAAAAAATCATTATCAAATGATGAAAGCTAGAAAAAAAATACAAAAAAAATAAAAAAAATATCAATCCGCATTAACTTTTTAAACTTGTAATCCAAATCATTAAACCAAAAGCATCTCATCAAGAAAAACCTAAAAATTCAATTCTCAACCAATCAAATGTTAAAGGATGAAATTAATAAAAAAAATTTGATTATTAAAGAAGATAAAAAAAATGAAAAAAATACGGATAAAAAAATTAAAAAAAAATCTTGATTTTTTATGGAAGTGTGAAATTAAAATTAAAAATACAATAAACAAAAGAACCCAAAAAAACAATAAAAAATAAGGATTAAAATTGAAAAATAACAAAGAAAAAGGATGATTTAAAAAAAAATCAATTAAAAAAGGAATTTAAAAAAGCAATAAAAATAAAAGAACACCAAGGTCAAAAACAAAAAACAAAAAAACAATTTTTAAAACAAGTACTAAAAAAATAACAACTTAACTCAAGCTAACTTGCTAAACCCGCAATCATAGATATAAAATTATAATAATTTCATAGAAAAAAAAAGGGAGGGGGGGAAGCTCAAAGACCAAACCCTAATAAATCAAATGTTGAAAGATAAAATATAAAAAATAATTAATTTTAAAAATGATAAAAAGATTGAAGTGAACTTGTGTTATCTTCCAAAAACGGTGACCTTAGTCATAAATCTTAGACTAAACCCATGAAAAGCAAATCCTAAAAAATAACAAAGCAAAATTATAAATCAATAAAATGTTGAGAGATGAAACTGGAAACAATAGAAAAAAAAATGGGAACAAAATTTGTCATCAAAAAACAAAGCAAAATGCTTAAGGATAAAATTGAAAATAAATTTCAATTATGAAAATGAAAAAAAAAATGTAAACAACAATCAAAAGAGAGAAAAAATCAAATTTAATATAAAAATCAAATTAAATCAAATTATGAGGGATGAAATTGAAGAGAAAAAAAAATCAAAAAAGAAAAACAATAAAATAAATAGGAATCAAAATAATAAGAATAAAATTAGATATAAAAATCAAATTAAATTAAATGATGATGGATGAAATTAAAGACAAAAAATTTAAAAAAAAAAACATCAAAACAAATAGGAATCAAAAGAATAATGATCAAATTAGATAAAAAAAACAAATTAAATCAAATAATGAAGGATGAAATTAAAAGGAAAAAAAAAGAGAAAACAACAAAATAAATAGGAATAAAAAAATAAATATAAAATTAAATATAAGGAGTAAATGACAGAACACCCTTGAACTTTTAGAAGGAGAAGAGAGATATAAAAGAAGGGAAAACAAATTACCAGAGCGAAATCATTCCTCTAATGTAAAAACACATTTGACCATAAAAAAGATAATGTTAGGACACTTCTAACACCACCATTTAAAATAGTGTTTGACCACTAATTAAAGGTACACGCGCGTATGTGTTTGGTAATGCATTAGCTACTATTTTCTAGAAATAATATTTTTTTTATTAAAAAAAAGACCAAAACAATAGTAACCAAAGCAACCCTAAGTGACAATTCTAAAAATTAAAAGTGGGAAAATATTAATTTAACTATTTTTAAAAACTAGAAAAATATATATATATAAACCCTTTCATAACAATTCAATTGATTTTGCTTGTAAACGTATTAAAGTCCTTTTATTGTCCATAAAAAAAAATAAAAAGATGTATATGGCCCTGGTAAATTTTATAATAACAATTTGATCTTAGTGGAAAGATTATTTCGCCCTCAACCTCAAGTTTAAAGTTTCTAACTTGCAAAGTCAAAAATATCTTTATACTATTTCAATGAATAGTAATATATGAGGAGGGGTATAATGATTTCATGAGGAGACTTATGCTTTTATTAATTATTTGATTTTAAAAAAAAATCAATAGTTCTAATTTTATTTTATTTTTGAAAAATAACATAATTTAAAATTATTTTGTAAAGGATCACAGTTTGATACATGTCATGATTATGAATAACAACTTTATAAGAGGTCAAGGTTGGGAACATCTACTTCTAAAAAAGGTGTTAAAACAAGTCGTATAAATATTAAGAAAAAAAACATGCGCGTACACACACAGAAAGAGAGAGATTGAAGCACCAACAGGAAATTTTTTACAAGATGAATTCAATAACACCAATAAATATCATTAACAGTGATTAGAGTGAATCATATTTTTTTTTCAAAGGTAAATAGGTAATTATAATGATGAGAGAGGAAAGAGAAAACAAGAAAAAGAAATAAAGAGACAAGAAAAGAGAAAGAAAAAAAAAAATAAAGAGACTTTTAGAGGCACATTAAGACTTTGATTTAAGACATCATTTATATTATTAAAAATATTATGATAAAATAGATCCAACAACACTAAAAAAAAATTATAAATAGTAATTGTACTGCACATAAAGGACAACTCACTTCTTTTTGGGAAGAAAGTGTAACCTGTTCTCATTATTGGTGATTTTTTTGTGTCGTTATATTTCTTTTATCAAGTTTCCAATCCAACATGTATTGAAATGTGACATTTCAGCAAAATAATTTCCACAAGTGTTATTTTGGGCATTTAAGAATAAAAAAAGAAAAACAATAGTGTTAATAAGTGAAAATAAATTTTTAATTTTGAGAGTTATAGACTAATTAGTTTATAAATTTATTCTCTAAAAATTATTAATTTGAGTTTTATAAATTTTAAAATTATTAAAAATTTATATAATTATTAATTATATAACTTATAAAATTAATCATGATATTACAAAATCAATAAATTATCTATTTTAATAAATAAAAAAATTCCAATCCAGTGGTGAGACAAAAAGCGAAAAGAAAGCTGGTCGACGCTTAATAACAAGACTTTTTATTTTTATTATTATTTTTAATCACGTGCTTTATTATTTTAAAAATACAAGACAAGACAGATGTTCGTTTCCTTTTACATTCTTTAGTCGACGTGTATGCTTTTCCTTTTTCTTGTACAAAAAAGAAAAAGAAAAAGGAACACGCGTGACCTTCGCGACTCTTCTCTTTTTACTTGATTTTATCACAATTCAATAAATCATGGGCCAGCAATTCTTCCCCTGGCCCACGTTACTCTTATTCAAGTCCAATACTGACAAACACTTCTTTCCCAATATAAATTTCCAATTTCCTCCTCCCTCCAGCTTTTCTCATTTCTCGTCCCAACGGAAACTGCTTTCCTCCCCCCTCTCTCTCTAAATATATCCCAAAAATGGCAACCCCAATCTCGAACCCTAGCCCCGAAACCACCGCGCCGGCATCTTCCACTACCATCAACCTCGACGATACGGCGGAGCTCAGGAGGGTCTTCAACCAATTCGACACAAACGGTGACGGCAAGATCTCAGCTTCGGAGCTCGGAGAAGTGCTGAAATCCATGGGCTCTACCTACACCATGGAGGAGCTTCATCGCGTGATGGAAGATGTGGACATCGACAAGGACGGGTACATTGATTTGGCCGAGTTTGCAAAGCTGTGTCGATCCTCCTCCGCCGCTGCCGCCGCCTCTGAGCTGAGGGACGCGTTTGATCTGTATGATCAGAACGGTGACGGGATGATCTCGGCGGCGGAGCTCCACCAGGTGCTGAACCGGCTGGGGATGAAGTGTAAGGTGGACGAGTGCTTTCAGATGATTAAGAATGTCGATTCGGATGGTGATGGGTGTGTTAACTTTGAAGAGTTTCAGAAGATGATGGCTGCTAACATCAATAAAGGCTCCGCTGTCATGGCTCCCTAGATCTATTTCGGACGGTGCCGACTGATTTGATCAATGGATAACGTTTCGTTTAGTAAAAAATCCGGGGTCAAGGCGCTGCTAACTGGGTAAATGAAAATGTGATTGTGATTTTTTTCTTTTTCTTTTTAATTTTAGTACTTTCTAAAATAAAGAATGAAATCAATGAAATGACCGTTACATGTCAATTATTCATTTTGTGCTTTCTGTGGATTGATTCCCCCACCCCTCTCTTAATTTCTTAATTATTTGATTGAATTGCAATTCATGAAAAGGATATACTGGGGAGTGACTTGATTCGTTGATTGTGCTTGTTTTTTCAAATATTATTGTTTTTTAAATTGTTTTTTCACTTAGAATAAATATTAAATTAATATTTTTAACTGATTATATTGTATTTATGCTACAAATAAAAATAAAAATCTGATGGGTATTGTTCTTTTCATGGTTAACTCGTTAATGATGGGCTTATGGATGCAATTTTTAAGGTTAATAAGGAAAGAAAAACAGCATTGCAGTTGTTAGTTATGATGGAGTTTTAGTGATTTGGATATGTATTTCAGTTTTTTGGCATGTGTTGAATGCTGTAGTTGTTAGAGGTTAATTTTGTTCGGTGTTTTGTCCGGAAGAGCCAAACAAAATAATTTTTATAGCATTTCAATTTTTGTTTTATTCGAGATTTTCTAGATAAATTTTGATCAGAATATTTTAGTTTCATTTCATATATTCTATTCTGGCTTTGAAAAGTTTTATTTAAGTTGAATTATTTTAAATTAAAATTCTGTTATAATTATGTTTGTGTTATATAATTTATAATTTATTTATTTTAAATTTAAATTATATTTATTAATTTATAAATAATATAACCTTGAAATAATACACCAAAATATTTTAAAATCAAAATATTTTATTTTAATTAAAAAAACAAAACACCAATCAAAATAAAATTAATAACCTTAATGGAAAGAGAAGAGATACTTTAAAGAGTCAAAATGGGAATATAAAGTATCCAACGAAATAAGATGCTTAGGACGGTCAAATTAATAATAGTATAAATGGCTTTTATGTTCGAAAGGTAAAAAGTCAACTGTTTTTTAATATATTTAATAAACAGCCATGGTGAAAATTTGATATTTGCCGATTATTTTGAAAAATATTGACATTAATCTCTAAAAAAGAGATTTCATTAATTTTAGATTAAAAAAAAAAATTTGGTTCCTTTAAAAAAAAAAGGATTTCTATTATTTTGAAAAATATTAACTTCAATCTCTAAAATAAAGATTTCATTGATTCAATACCAAAAACAATTATTTAAAAAAATCTAAATCAATTTAAGTAAATTTATTAAATTTATAATCATAATTTTAAATTCGGTCAGGTGGATCGACTTGGGACTGAAACCGAGTTGAGTTTAAAAAACAATAAGTGAAGTCAAAAACCTAGATGACCCGACAAGTTGACTTAATGACCTTGCAAAATCTGGATTTAACCTGTTAACTATTTATTTTTTTAATCAAAACAATATTATTTTGATTTAAAAAAATAGATTGACCCAGTAACCCGATTAAAATTCAATAACCTGGGTAAAACCTGTGTTCTTGGCCTTAAGCTGGGTTTAAAAACTCTACTAATGACATAAGTCATGAGTTTATAAAGAACGCAAATTGAAAATAAAATATAGATTTTTAAAAAAATAAATAACTAGTGAAAAAAAAATATTAGGATGAATATTATTTTATAAAGTTTTGATATTTTTTTCTGGATATAAAAAAATAATATTTTTTAAAATTTTATTTAGCATTACTATTCTCCATCGCGTTTTCCATACCCTTTGCCTTGTATTTTATTTTTTAAAAATGAACTATCTCCTCGTAATTGTTGCTATTGCACGCCGAAGTTCCTTAAACTATGCAGCCCCTTCAATTGGTGATGCCTCCTTCGTACGACAGCGTTTTCTATTCTATGGCAGGCCATATAAAATGCTGACTATTTTTGAAATGTTGACTTGTGATGCTATTGCCATGTTTTGTTTGAACAAACTTATGATGGAAAATATTGTTGGGTTAATTTTATTTTATTTTACTGTTTTATCAGTTTTTATTTAAGAGTTTTTTCTTTATTAATTACCTTTTAAAAATTTTAATCATGGTTTTTTCCATCTACCTTTGTTAATTAAATTAATAGAAAATAATGTTCTGTTCCATAAACTTCAATTTCCCTCCTCAAAAGCATAAATAGTTTATCAATTGACTCTTTAAGAAGATATCTAACATGATATACATACACATAAAATTTTATTTTGAAGACAAATTCACTATAAAAAAATAAGAAAAAAGCATGAAAATATAATTAATATGAGTTTTAATCAATAAAAATAGTAAAAAATTTATTCTTATGACATGGGTTAAATTCTCCGAATGATTAAATTAATAAAACCTTCATTTTAGAGATTGAAGTCAATATTTTTAAAAATGATAGACAATTATTCTTCTTTAAAGGAACCAACATATTATTTTTTTCTAAAATCAATGAAATCTCGGTTTTAGAGATTAATGTCAATATTTTTCAAAATAATCGGCAAGTATCCTTTTTTGAAAAGGGATCAAAGTTAATTTTTTTTAATAAAATTGATGAGATATCTTTTTTAGAGATTAACACAACATTTGAAAAATAATAAACGAGTTTTATATTTTTAAGGATCAATGTCGTTTTTCAACGAGTCTTTTATTTTTAGATATCATGACATACACGATGTCAAATGACAGAGTTGTCTCTTAGAATAGAAGGGGTATTAAGTTAATCATAAAGTTATGATTTGAGGGAGTCGCCACCTAATATATGGTTACTAAAAAACCTATGGTCTACGGAGCCTGAGCAAGAGGACTAGTTGTATAAAGGGAAGACGTATCACCCCTAATGCATCATACCTAAGGTAGGCTGCATTGTTGACTAATTATTTTTCCAGGTTATGTATATATTCATTGATTTTGCCTAAGGTTTAAGGCAAATCTCCATTCATGAGGAATTAGCTACCTTATCCGGTTAAATCCTAATTGTTCTAAGACCTAAATTTTAGTAACACATTTATTTTCTATTTTTGTATGTTTAATACTTGAGTGTATACTTTATAATGTAATTTTATACCCTAAATATTAAAATATACAACTAAATCCTTATACTCCAAATATTAATTAAACAATATAATTCTTGTGGAATTTTTGGTATTTTAGCCAAATCCTAATAAATAATTATAAATTGATTACGATATCTATTTTATATGATAAAATGCTATTTTTTTTTTAGAAAATATACATAAAAACCTTTAGAATTTGGCCGTATGCACGAAAAAAACATATTTTTTATCTTTTTGAAATGAGAAATTCTTTTGAATTAGTTTTAGAGTTTTTTAAAATTCTAGAGAAAACGAGTATTTTTAATATCAGGTCTGTATCTTACAGTATAAGTCTACAACCTAATATTAAATGAAATTTTTGAAAGAAAACATGTTTTTGGTGTTTTCTAAAACAAGAAAATTGTTTTTAAATTTTTATTTTATTTTATTTTTTGAAATTTTAGGAGAAAAATCAGCTATTTTTAATATGAGATCCATATCTTTTTATATTGTAAGTCTATAGCCTGATATCATATAAAAATATTAGGAAAAAAAAACACAAGGGACGTATAAATAATTTCAAAATAGTCTCTAAATTTTTCAGATTTTATTCTGAATTTTTAAGGGTCACGCAAATAGAAACAAATTAAAACTAAAGGAAAAAGTTTAGGGTATATTTGCCAAATATACACTTACCCTAAAATAAAAAGCAAAAAATATCATAAAGATATGTTTGGCAACCATGCAATTAAAAGCTAAACATAGCCTTATTTTTTAAGAAAAAATAGAAAGTACCAAACACGCTTTTATATCCAGGTTAGAGCTTGACCTAGCCACATGGGCTATGCCTATAGAAACATGTAAAAAAACAGGGCAAGGGTGGCGACAGTCACAAACATTGAGCATCGAGATTCCACACAGATGTTTGAGAAATTTGTATCTTTTGTATAGCTTGAGGTTGTCTCATATTTATTTCTATTTTGTTTCATTGTGTTAATTTGTTAAAAAGAAACTATTTCAAAATACCTTTTCTCTTTCTATCCTCGAACTCTTCATTTATGTGCAAGTTTTTTCAAACAGTGACAAGAAGAGATAAAGAAGAACAATAAACTATTTTAAAATGAATGGATATAATTTTAATATGCATTAAATATAAAATTAATTTAATTATTTATTATTTTTCTCTCAATAGCATCATATAAATCGATGAACTCAAGACTAATGTTAGTATTTAAAAAACGATCAAGAAACAAAATATCCATTGATTTTTAAATTTATTATTGTATTTTTAAATAAAAATATTTTAAAAAAACAATCAATATTATATTTTTAAATACTACCTAATAATGCAAGTCTAGTGTCAGTTTACTATCCCAACTTCATTTAAAATTCAATCAATATTTTTTATATAAGTATTTCATTCAAAAAAACAAATAAAAAAATTTTAAAAATTGACATGGATAATTAAATATGTTAATTGTATTTTATTGTATAAAACTAAAAAAAAAAAAAAAAAAACAAGGTAGGCAGTTCATGTAAAAAATGGCATGTTCTTGTTGTGGAATACTGAGAAAGCTAACATTGTTTTTCAATCAATGAGATTTGACATGTGGACTCTCATGAGCTGATACCATTTTTTTTTTATAAAAAAAAGGGAGTTAAAATAGAGTGAGAAATATAGATGATAGAAATTACATATAAACTTGGTTTGATATTAAATTCTTTTTTATTTTTTTTTTATTTTTCAATCTATAAAATTAGCATATAGAGCTTGTTTAATTATTTTTTAGATCTTTATGGAATAAAATTAAATGAATTATATATATATATATAATTTAATAAAATACTTAAATAATATGTAATCAACAAAATCATAAAATAAAAATCCAAACTCACTGTAAATTGAATCAATGAAAAAATTATATATGTATTTTATTACATTTGGTCAGTGTGACTAAAATCCCTAATAAGGTTCAGTAACGCTAAATTCACAAAAGAAAAGAAATAATTTTCAGACCCAATTATTCAACCTTGTTGATTTTGGGTTTCTTAGACCCAAACAAAATAAATGTGAAGAGTAAATTTTTTTTAATTAGTCTCAAAATTCATTTAAAAGATCTGATTTAAAATAAATTCATAAATAAGACTAAAAAATATTTGAACAAATAATGATTTGTAAAAAAGGAACTTAGGATAGAAACAAAGCAAGGTAACATTTTTAAAAAATGATGTGTGTGTGTATTAAGTTCTTAATCCATTTTTATAGAATTAGTGCACTTTATTTAGGATTTTTAGTTTCCTAAAAAAAATTAAGTGGTAACTTTATTTTTCCTAATTCTTAATCCAAAGAGGTAATGCAACATAATTAATTTGGGCTTTAAGCTCATTTTCAACTTGCAAAGGTCCAATAAAAAATTTAGTTCTTAATTTATGTGGTTTTCCCTACCTTCAATTAGGTTCCAATGATATCAAAAACCATCTCAATCTAAAAACTTAAGCTGTTAGGTAAGGTCTCAAGATATGATTTATATTATTATCTAACATACACCTTCAAGTGAAAGCCCTTTGGGCTTGAAACTTGCACAGGTCCATATTACTTGCGCTTGATTTTTATCAAAATAGGGATGGTGAGATTCGAACTCGTGACCACTTAGTCATCGAGGCTTTGATATCATGTCAAAAAACTATCTCAACTTAAAAGCTTAAGCTGTTACGTGAGGTCTCAAGATATAATTTATATTATTCTCTAACAAATGGTAAGTTGATAAATTTAGGTAAGAGATTAATGATTTTATTCAATTTTCCAATCATTTCACTTATGGTTGGTTAGGAAATGCATAACAATCAAGTTGCACATTAAGATAATAAAAATGACATAAATTTAACTTTCATAAGACATTTTATTTAGATAAAAACTAGATAGGAGGTAATGCTATGCTCTAGGCCAGTTAAATTTTTCATGATGTAAAAGAAAAATTGTTCAGATAATACTAGTGTTTTTAAAAAAGTAAAAAATAAAAATTGAGACTCGTGTTATTGATTTAAATGAGTTTAATAAGCTTGGTTAATTTAATAATATGATTAAAAAAATATCAATAATAAATAAAGCAAATAATAAAAATTTGGCAATAATTAACTATAAAAAAATAAGATGTCAATATCATATCTAGGAGAGAAAAAAAGAAGATCTCTGGGGACTTACTGTTGCTCCGCCATGAACACCACTCCACCACCCAAAAAGGCATACTGAGATGGTTATAATGCAATTGTGAAAGACTTCATGACAACATTGAAAGACGTTGTAAGGGCTGTTAGAGAAACAATTTGAAAAATAAATCAAATAAAATATCATGAAGAGAACACCTCATTCTTATATTTAATCAATTAATTTAATTTTATTTAAAAATAAAAATTCTTTTTAAAAAGATCAAATTAACTAATAACAAATAAAACAACCTGAGACAACTCAGGTTATTTTTAAAATCAGTGAAAAATCCTATAGAATGCTAATAAAAAAAATGGAGCACAATCTCCAATTAAATAAGTGTTGAATGAAAAAAAATGAAGAAAAAACTTGAGCTTAAAAAAAGTGAAAAACAAAACCAAGCAAACCCGAACAAATCTCCTAAACTTGGGTTAATTTTTTAAACTCGCAACCCATGAAATCCTAGACCCAAACTTTATAAAAAAACTCAATTCCCAACTAATTTAATATTGAATGATGAAATTAAAAAAAAATTAATTAAAAAAATTGTCAAAGAAAAAAAATTAAAATTAAAGAATAAGGATCAAATATAATAAGAAAACAATTGAAGAATGAAATTGTAAGACAAATTATATTATTAAATTTATCTCAAATGAAACAAATAGCAATAAAAAAATATGGACTAAAACTAACAGTTGAAAAGATTGAACGAGGATGACATTGAAAAATAATTTCAACTTTATAAATTAAATAAATAGTAATAAAAGGAATATTGACCAAATATAAAAGAAAAACAAAGTCAAGGGTTGTTTTGAAAATTGAATGAATCAACATGAAAATCAAGGAGAAAAAGGAAAAGAAAGAAAGAAAAAAGGGTCGTCAACGCCAAACTAGAAGTCTGTTGGCCATACACGACACCTAGAAATGAAAAAGGCCGCCAGCGCCAACTAGAAGTTTGTTGGCCATACATGCCACCTAGAAATGGAAGGGCCGCTGTGTCAATTCAAACATTATCACCAAAGTCATAATTTGGCATCCCAGGTGTGCTGCATGTATTGTGTAAACACTCGGAATAATACTATCATTTTGATTTTAGTAAAATAAAATAAAATACAAAGGATGTGGATAAATGATTAAATTAAAAAAATTAATTGAATTAAAAGAGAAGTTATTTAATAAGAAGTGTGAAATTAAAAACAATAATAAAGGAGTAAGGAGTTAATAAAGAGAAAAAAAGAAGAAGTGGGGGCCAATGGATTAATAAAAGGAATGATAGGGTTAATGTGAAAATAAAAGTATATATGAGAGGCAAGATGCAAATAAAAAAAGAACATAGTTATAAATAATAAAAATTCTCCAAAAATTCCTAAATAGTTTTTAAATAACGAAAAAATATGAAGTTGCACATCAAACATGAGCAACTATAGAATTTATTCTTTAAATACACTAGGTTAATGTGAATAATACACTCTTAAAATTATTTAATCTTGATTAACATATAAACTAGTTTAAAAGTATATATTAATCATGAAAAAAAAAAAGCAATTATATATAGATCACTACTGATTTTTACACGGGTAACCGGTTATGCCATGATTTGGTTTGATCTTACACAAGACATCTCGTACATGAAAATAGTTGTGCCTTTGGATTTTTCCAAAGCACCCAAGATTTCAAGAAGCCACCGAGCACATGCTTTTAATCAACTTTTTTTTTCCGGTCTATATATAATTGCTCTAAAACTAATAATTTAGAGAAAAAAGCTACAAATTAAAATATATTAAGAAGACAAAAATCATGAACCTAGTATTTAAAAAACAAATCATGAAATATTTATAACTTATAAATTTTATTTTTTTATGTAAAGAAGGATTCAAATATTATTTTTCTCTATAACATTTAATGAATAATAAATATCTTTTATTTATCCCTAATATTATTAATAAAAAAATAAATAAATCTATTTCCTAGATCACAACATCCTCTCTTCAAACCCTTATTCTCTCAAAACGAGGAGACTTGATCATTTTTCTTTTTTCTTTTTCTTTTTTGTTTAAACAGACAAAATTAATATATATATATATATATGAAGAAGATGATCATGGACTCGTGCAGAAGACAAGAAGCTTTTAGCTTACGTTGAAAAACATGGCCACGGAAGCTGGCAAACCCTGCCAGCAAAAGCTCGTAATTTATTAACTTTCTATACTTTCAGGCATGCTCTATAATCCTTTGATGATACACCACTGAATATGAATACAAACGCAATCACCAATGAAAATTTCCATCCATACTTTGAGATGATATTTTCTTATTGAATAAATTTCATTGCTAACTCTTTTAGTATTTATCGATGAAATATTTTTGTCAATAAATTAATATTGAGTGAATTACAATCGGAATAAAATGAATTGAAAAAAACCAAAAAATACAATAAAGTATAATTTTTTGTAGATAATTTTACCAACGGGGAAAGTCATACAGTGACGTGTCACTTATACCAATAGAATTGCTGACAGATTGATAAATGAAATAATTTCATCGGTAATTTCATCGGTAATAGTTAATATATGACCTGGTCGTCGACCCTCCCCTCCCTTATTTCTCCTTCTTCCCCTCTGCACCCCCTAGCTAAACACAACTCATCCATTTTTGACTTTTCCAATCACAACTGCAATTTTATTGTGGATTTTCCATTTCAACATGGTCATGGTCATAAAGGGAAAGACAACGGATAACATCAAGACTAGATTAGATATAACGTTGTTTTGTCACTGTAAAAATATGGATTTAGTTTATGCTGGGTCACAGGTCGCAAAGTCCAAAGAAAGTTTCGTCTTAGACAAGAATACACAACTACTGGTGTATAAATGACTGAAGAGTTTGTATTTTCTCGATGAACATGCCTCAAACATATCAAGGTTGGTTAATTTAGAGGATTGTAGATTGTATATAATGAAAAGCCATGATTGACTTGTGTTTACGCAAACACTCATTCCATATTAACTTATCATGATTTATTGCCAAAAGGGATATATGACGTACTCACGGAGATTAGTCATTTCTTTAGAGATATATTCTCCAGTAAGTTGCAAACACAACATATTGAGAGGCTTGAAACAAATATCCTTGAAACAATATGCAAACTTGAGATGATATTTCTTCCATCAATTTTTGACTTCATGAAGCATCTACCCATCCATTTACTGTATAAGACAAAAGTTGAAGGCCCAATCTCGTATAGATGGATGTATCCATTCGAGAAGTTAGAGATTACATATGCAATGTAATCTTCGATATTATTTTCATTGTTTTTGTTAATTAAAAACATTCATTGTATTCCATACATGTACTTGTTCAACCTTAAAAAAAGGGTAAAAAACAAGGCGTATATTGAGGCATCGATATGTGAGGCCTATACGTGTATTTTTCGTTTATAAAATCATTACTGCTTTTTTTATAGTTAGAAATGAAATTATTGACAAACGGTTTCCATTTGTGAATCTGTTTGTAAAATTATTGCCAAGGGAATGGTAATGTAAATATCGACAGAAAATTTCATTGATAAAACTGTTAAAAGTGGTAGTGTATAGGACATCAATTTCATTCTCATGATCTCTTCCTTGTTTTCTTCATTTAGGATTTCAAAAATGTGGTAAAAGTTATAGACTCGCGTGGATAAATTACATGAGACCAGATATCAAGAGAGCAAAGTTCAGTAATTAAAAAGAACAAACCATCATTCCACTGCATGCTCTTCTTGGAAACATGTCATATGCTAGTTCAAATATATATATATATATATATATATATATATATATATATATATATATTGTGTAATTCTAATGGTTAAAAAGGAATCAAAGACATGGTGATAATCCAATATCCTTATAAGTCTAAGTACTTATAGACCTGATGAGTTGCCAGATCCAACATGCTCAGGCTCAGCTACGCAGTGAGTCCAAATTGATATAGAATTGATAATCTTTTTGGGCCCTTTATTAGGCTATAAAAATTCATTCATTTATTCTTATCATCCTTAACATGAAATGTTAAATTCAAATATGCTCATCTTCAAACACCCCTAGGTGTATGAAAATCTTCTAAGGACTTACAATATTTCCATCAACATTAATGATGAGTAAGAGATATTTATCTCTTATTAATGATATGTAAAAAATATTCATGTAAAGAATATCCATCAGTTGTTAAATGTTATTAGAAAAAAATAATACTCCAACCCCTCCTATACATTAAAGGATAAGATTCATGGGCTACAAATATCTCGGGAATCCTATACAACGGCGCCAAAATTTATTGTGATGTCGCGGTTGCACAAATTAATTACCCTAGCTTTAAACACAGCACACAAGATAGTATAGAGCAAGCAAGGGGTCGATCCCACGAGAAAGGTTCAAATCAGATTTTTATGCTAGATGATATGTAATTTGGGGGGGGTTAGATGTTATCTAGGCTAAAGCAAAAAAAAACAGAAAATTATCAAACATAATTTAATAAAATCAGAAAATTATCAAGAGAACAAACCTTGATCGCAATCACACATCCACCTATAGAAATCAGAACTGATCCTTGAAACGAAACTCTAGCTTATATTCTGAATTTTTATCTTTTCTTAACATTGGTTAATTAACGGATCCGTCGTATAACTAACCCTAACCAATAACAATCACAGTGTCCGCACTAATGATTTAATCCAATGGTAGCCTTAAGATCTAGATAAATTCATTAATCTTAACAACCAAGTTGTCTGCTTGTGTTGCTTTGATCGAATGTTCTCCCTAATTTTAATAATTTAGTTCCGCTACAATTATCAAGCTTAGTTGCTTCACAAGTTTATATACCACAACTCCGGTTTTGATATCAAACTTAGCAATAGATTGTTCACAATAATAACTTAGAGTCTGCTCTATCAAATTAAGATAAACAATCATAGGAAATATGCATAGAAAACAAACATACTCATTCATAATACAAACTGAAAATAAATGGAAGAATAAATCTCACAGTTCTTAAAATCTGAAGATTTCCGTGTCCTTGCAACCAAGAAAATGAGTTTAGCCTTGCATGTTTGTTGAATAACTAATAAAAAAGATGGAAGAATGCATGATTTAGGGTTTCTTAGAGGAGAAGGGGCGTTTTTCTCTTGTTAGCTGGCTGCCCCCCTTCTCTTCTCTCATTCTTTTTATATGCTAGGAAACCCTAATCTCTATTTTACAAAATAGTCCTCTCTTAAGTAGACAATTTACATTTAAGTAGTTCAATAACTATTTTCCTAAAAAAAGAGAAATAGATTTGCATGAAATCTTCAAGCTTTGACTTAGAAGAGCTAAATTGCTGAAATAAAAACTTGGATGTCGGTTTAGATGCTTCGGAACGTAATTTGGACTCGTTTCTTCACGAAACCTGTTTGCTGGCAGAATTTAGTTGTCATCTTTGAAAAATCATATCTCCTTCATATGAAATCATTTTTGGTTGAAATTTGGGGTGTTTATAGGAATTTGAGTCAAAAATCCAAAAAAATTGAGTTTGCATCAATTGGATTTCTATAGCTCCAGATATTCAAGTCGGAATGATCGAAGGTCAACATTGACAAATTGCGAGATTTGACTTTGAAAGCTGCGATTTCCATGCTCTTCCTTAGTTTATTATCTTGCCTTAGATGTCCAGAAAGGTATGGATGTTAGCTTTTTAATGCCACTGGAATCACTTCATTTCGACCTTTAGAGCTCACTCTCTGCACTAAACATTAACTGAAGGTCAAATATGCCAATTACCTCCAATTTACTCATTTTTACATCTTTCATCCAAAAGTGCCTTCAAAACATAAAACAAAGAATATCAAGGTATTTTATGTATAAAACATATGCAAAACACTAGTTAAATGTGGTGAAATTATCGAATAATATGGTTGCATCATTAATGATATGTAAAAAATATTCATGTAAAGAATATCCATCACTTGTTAAATGTTATTAGGAAAAAATAATACTCCAACCCCTCCTATACATTAAAGGATAAGATTCATGGGCTACAAATATCTCGTGAATCCTTTAAACGTTAGGTCCATAATGTTTTCATTCTCAATATGTTTTAGCATATATATTCTTAGAGTTTTTCTCTTTAAAATATCATTGCATTTTTTTTCTCTAAAAAGATACACACTTAAGCACTGGAAAACCCCAAAGCCACTAAAAAGGACATTTTATAGGTACCAATCACTAGTTACTTTGACTTATCAGGCGCCAGGTATAGGCTATCGGTCATCTTAGTCAAGAAGAATGGATCAAATTGCAAAAATTAAGAGATTAATCGATTATCCAACATACAAAACTTGCTCCTAAGTTTGGATATTTTGGGACATCATCACTAGCATTGTTGGTGGAAACCTGATAAAAAAAGCCATCATTTCTCCTTTTGGTACTAGTTTTTGATATCTCAATCACTACCAATGATAAATGATTATAATACATTTGAGATGGAACATGCTGTAGACTACCAAAAGGATTTAACACCTTGTTTAGTTTGCTATTTTTTGGGTTTAAGAGTGTGTTCGACAAACACCTCTTAAGTCTATTTATGGTAATTTTATTACAAAGAAAAATGATTTTTTGCTAAACAAAACCTTAGAAATAATAAAATAAAATAACATTTTCTTTATTTTTGCATATATCTAAAATTTCTAAATTTTTTTAAGCATATTTTTTATAAGAAAAAATCTAAAATACTTTGACATGTTTTTTAAAAAATATTACATGAATTTTACAATAAGTTTGTAAAACTTCAAACGATGTTGGCCTACATTTCAAAAATATCAAAAAAAAAAATTCTTTTAATATGTGGGATTTTAAAGTTATATATAAGATATATTCTTGATATTAAATAAAAAGATAATTTATTTTATTTTTTATGTTGGCATTAGAATAATTATGTTTTTAACTTGATAAGATAATAATTTCATTACTAAAAAAGACTTTTCTTAAACCCTAGATAGATCAACGATTAGAAAACATAATATTTTTTTAATTTATATCAAACAAATAAATAATGTAGCTTAACTGCTTAAGTGATATTTGAATAGATCTTCTAATATAAAGTTGGAACTAGGGTTTTCAAGTTCTAAGGTTTTTAATATATTCTTAAAACTTAATAATTTATATGATTATAATGAAAAAAAAATAACAAATCAACAATTTATACAGTGGTAAAAACCAACCTAAAGAAAACAATTTAAAACTAAGTTGAGAAAATAATTAAAATTTAAAAATAGTTAGTAAGAAAATCAAAACTACAAAAACAAAACCCATCTTCTAGACCTTATTTGAAGGTTTCTCCAACCTAGGTTATTGTAACCAACTAACTCTTTATAAAACTAGGTATATAGAACCTTCTATCCGAGTTAAGCTTAATCCAACCATGTTTAGGAGAAATCCAAGAAACTTTATGAATATAGTATTCACTGTTGAGGAGAGGATTAGCAAAAACACCATTTTTAGTCATTAAATACATAATGAACCTATTCAAGTTGAGTAGCTAAAGTTTCATAAACAAAAAAGCCGTTTTTTTTAGTTCAACTAGTTTTTCTTCATTTCTCCCTTTTTTTTCTCATTTTAATCCTCAAATCTTTTTTTTACAGTCTTTCAGATTGCCTTTAAACCTATCAAGTCAATTAAATTATATCGATACAACTCCCACATAGTTTAATTTTAAAACCAGTATAAGCAAGAAGTTGGGTTAAAATGTATTTCTTCTGTTAATTTCATTTTTATTTTTTTTCAATTCATCCTCATACTTTTTAAGTGGATCACACCGAGTCATTTTATCCTCATACATTTTGAATAGGTCACACCGGGTATTTTATCCTTCTATTTTAAAAAAAACTCGACCTGACATAGGCTTTGAGTCAACCAAGTAGCGAGTAATCCAGAGTTTTATAGTAATGGTATTTTCAACCCTTAAACTTCAAAAAAATATTATGTTATCCTTTATTTGGTATTTCAATGCTTTTTTTTAAATCTAACTTAAAAAAGCCCCTTTTTTTTTTCAAGCTTTGAGAGAAGTTAGGCCTTTTTTTTATTTTAGTCCCATGAACAACCCTTGTTCTTCTTGTTTTGTATGGAAAAAAAAACTCACCCACCTGGTTAGGGTATAGATAA
Source organism: Populus tomentosa (assembly GCA_018804465.1). Lineage (NCBI taxonomy): Eukaryota > Viridiplantae > Streptophyta > Magnoliopsida > Malpighiales > Salicaceae > Populus > Populus tomentosa. The sequence continues at coordinate 4,009,018 of CM031997.1, forward strand.
TGAAAAATAAATTTGAAAATAAAAGGTTGTTAATTCCAGTAAGGTGAATGATCTAGATTGTGGATGTAGCAGGTTTCTTGAGGGTTAATTCGAGTATTTTTTTAGTCCTTATTTTAATTCAATATTTTTATTTTTAATTTTATTATTCAATATTGATTTGATTGAGAATTGAATATTGTAATTTATTTTGATTTGCTTTATTTATAGGGTTATGATATTTTCATAATTCAAATCGTAAATTTAAATGATTAACTCAGATTTATTTGATATATTGTCATTTTAATATTTTTATAGAAAAAAAAAAATCGTTCAACATGAGTTAGATTTTGAATTCATAAAAACATGTTTTTATCTTTTTGAAAATATATTAAACCATGTCTAAATATTTATTTTTGCATTCAAAAAAAATTTGTAATCTAACCCTTGGTGCAGCGCGGCCTAACAGGATAGGAGTTGTAATAGATAATTCTTGGACTATTTAATTAATTGAATACATGAAAATTTTAATTTGTGATTATAATTTATTTTTGTGTGAACACTTATATATTCTTTTTTTTTTTAGAAAAAATTGTATCCGGCGTGGCTAATGAGCTTCTATTGGTTGTGACTTGTAATGATTTGTAGAAGAAAATATATGATAAAATATAAGCAGAGACATCCATGGCCTTATTTTCTCATCTTTCTTTTCGATTAATAGTTATTCTGCTTTTTTTCTTACATGATATCTTGTAATCAAGATGTCTAGTTAGCCTTTATCAATAAAAGAAAAGAAGAAAAAAAGATGTGTAATTTCATGATCACGAAAAGCTATAGCCATCAGCTAGCTTGTCTTCTCTGGCTTTTCATTAATCTCGTGAAAGCCGAAAGGTTTCTTGACTTATTCCGAAGATCCTTTACCTTTCTTTTTATAATAATTTATATTTAATTGTTGCATAAACAAAGAATTGAATCATAGAAGCTTTGTTTGTTTGCCTTCATTTCACGGGTCATCTCAAAACTGCATATAAACTTGCCTGTTCTTGCTTGCTACACAAGCTCCCATCCTCACACAGCTTTTACTTAACTCGGTCCTGCTGTAAGGAAAAAGAAAACAGAAAAATAATTTATTTCATACCATATCTGGTTATGTATTAGTTGCAGAAATGAAACTCACCACCAACCTCTGGTCAAATCCAAATGCTTAAAAACCCTAACATAAAAGACTGGAATGATTAGCCATTATAGCTTAATCCAATATTTTCAAGCAACTAATTACTATCTTTGAATTCAAACAAGGGATCCCTGATAGAGTAACAACACTGTCAGGGCTCAGTGAAGACATCCCAGTTTATCGATTGCCACTTGAGCATTGGATGGCAACAGGAATTTTGAAAAGTCGTTGGAGGAGCTACGTGGAAGAACATTAGTGGTCCTTCGTTCGCTTTTTTGCAGGAGTTGTAATAATATTGGAAGGATTAAGAATTAAGGATGGATTATTGATTATTCCTCTTTATCTTGACAGCATTATAGGAACAGCCATCATGTCTCCATCCATGTCTTCACATGTAAACACTCAATACCCTCCTAACCTATGCCAAGAAGATTACTAATTTACTACATATACGTGTCACTTTATTTGCAATTATAAATCTGAACATGACTTTTTTGATTTTGGAGTTATATATAGATATACTTCTCTACATGACTTTCCACCATGCCTCAAGAATCTTGTTTCTTATTTCTTGAAAATTCTCAACTTTCTTTTTGAGCATCTTTTGACATATTCTTTAGGTTTTCTTGTTCATTCTTTTTTGAAGAAGAGCTTGCTGGCTAGCCAGGGAGTTGATCGTGTGTGTATATATATATATATATATATATATGGCTGATTCATATGATGAAGAGTGTGATTATCTTTTTAAAGCAGTTCTTATTGGAGACTCTGCAGTTGGGAAATCAAATCTTCTATCAAGGTTTTCCAGAGACGAATTCCGGTTAGATTCTAAGCCAACCATAGGGGTTGAATTTGCTTACCGGAATATAAGAGTTGGTGACAAGCTCATCAAGGCTCAAATATGGGACACCGCTGGCCAAGAAAGGTATGCCTATCTTCTTCTTCTTCTTCTTCTTTTCTTTTTTTCTATGATTTTGTCAGGTGACAGTACTCTTTTGCCATCGTGAATCATCATTTTTTCCGATTAGGATTGATCATGTTTTCATATCTGAGATTTGCCAAGGTTGCGTGTCTGTGTGAAATTACATGTTCTTCTAGAAACCAGCCCACCAGCCTAACCCTTTTGAGTTTTGATGCTTGATGAAGAGATTCCAGCAGAATTAATTTGTAGTTAATTATCCAGCAGGATCTATAGCTAGCCTTTCAATCATATGAATCAACCAGAATATGAACACTGTTTATGATCATATGTGATCTGCTTTAATCTCCATTAAAATGCTAGCAAAGATGAAGATGTTTCCTCCTTATTTGGGACCCGCATAATGACTTAAGAGCTCCATGTATCCTGTTCATCCTAGATTTTTATAATTAATAGGGCAACGAAAAAGTAAATCCACTAGAGATTCATGAAAAGAACGTTTATCGAATTACTTGCTGCTACAAAGTTCTACCTCTAAAACTAATGTGATTTGGATCCTATGACAACTGATTTATAATTTATAATGTTTTTTTTAATATGATTAATCCTTAATCACCGAATCCTGTCTAATTTGTCAATCCAATAATTTATCAATTTAGAATTTATTTAAAATCTAACTTGAATTAAATTTTATTTTAAATTGATTTGAAAATTAACACAATCAAATTTATCTTACCTAATTAACAAATTAACATAGTCTATTAAATTTAATTTATCCTAATTACCTATTCAAATTTAAGTGAAACTAGAAAGAATAACTTAAAAAAAATAATATATTTAATTTTTTATTTCTAGATTAAATTTTTTATATTTCTAAATTATTTCGATGTATTAGTATTAAAAATAAAATTTTTTAAAATAAAAAATACATATATTATTTTAATATATTTTTAAATAAAAATATTTTAATAAAACAACTTATACCGCAATATTTAACTCATGCAGTTTGTTTGGCAGTTGTGGTTGTTTTTCAAATAACTTTTCGTGATAAAATACATGTTAATGATTTTTTTTATTTTTTAAAATTTATTTTTGACATCATCACATCAAAATGATTTAAAAACATTAAAAATATATTAATTTAAAATTAATAAAAAATTAAAATAAAATTAATTCTTTTCAAAAATACTCTTACAATCTCCTATCCAAACCGTAATGATTCGGTGCAGATATCTGCCCCACGAAACTTCCTTTGGTGCTATCAATAAAACAGGTGTAAAATTATTCCATCCTAACCCTGCACGTCACTACAAGCATTAAGTTTTCTTCATTTTCATCATCTTCCTCTCTCTGTTCTTGCAACTCAATCTTGTCTGTGGAGAATAATGTACATGATATTATATGGGCTTTAGCAATTAAAGATGCACATGATCTGGGCTGTCTGTCTTAAATGGTGCAAGTAAGATCCAACCATCCATTATTTAGGTTTAGGTACAAACTGATTCAAGAATATCACCTTATTTAAAACAAAAAATGGAAATAATTTCACTTGCTGCAGGTTTAGAGCTATTACCAGTTCTTACTACCGTGGGGCTCTAGGTGCGTTGCTGGTTTATGACATTACAAGGAGAGCAACGTTCGACAATGTGAAAAAATGGTTGCGTGAGCTAAGAGACTTTGGTAGCTCAGACATGGTCGTTGTTCTTGTCGGAAACAAATCTGATATTAGTCATCTTAGAGAAGTTGATGAGGATGATGGTAAGAACCTCGCAGAGACCGAAGCTTTGTATTTCATGGAAACATCAGCGTTGGAGAATTTGAACGTGGAGGAAGCTTTCATGCAAATGATCACCAGAATCCATGAAATCGCAAGCCAAAAAAGCTTGGAGGCGAAGAAGAATGAAACAACAATCTCTACCATAAAGGCTCTTCCGGTAGGAAAAGAAGTGATTAATATCGATGAAGTATCTGCAACTAAACAAGCTAGTTATTGCTGTTCATATTAATATTTATGGATAGATAACTAGAGAAATTAAAGTTTTGGAAAATGCTTCTCAAGTTGTTTTTTTTTACATTTGATGTATCATTATTATTTTTTTTTACATTTTCTTTTCTTTTCTTTTCTTCTTTCATTTGTTTGATAGTTAATTCGGTCATTAAGGGACAATTAATGATAAGCAAAACATTGATGATGATGATGGTGTTGATGTATTAGCACAAAATTTCGACTTCTCTTATCACTTCTTTGACAGGTTGTTCTATATTTGTGAATATTCCAACTCTTTAATAGCATTTATATAATTTCATAATATGTTAAAAAGATTATTAGTCGGTTTTGTGTGTTTTGCTTGGAAATGTGATGAGGGTTTTTTAAAAAAATATAACTTTTTTAAAGCATAAATCACATTCCATAAAAATAAAAAAATACATGTTTTTTATGTTAACTCAACAAAAAAAAATTAACACACCTCCAAACCAAACACCCCTAAAAAATACTTGCAGCAAAGTCCAAAATCATGCCTTACCAAGAATTAGGGATTTCATTACATTAAATTACTTTTTTCTTTAAAAAAATCATTGTTCATTTATATTAGAACACTATTTTTATAATAGTGTAATTCTTACAAAAAAAAATAATAATATTTAAACTAGATATTAAGGGGTGAATAGTTTTTTTCACCATGATATAATTGTTTTTTATCAAATCATACAGGGGCAAATGTGTCTTTTTATTCTTTATGCTCTAGAAAATTACATGATTGCCCCTAAGTAAAAAAAAAAACATTTTAGTATTTTTAAAATATATTTTTTCAATAAAAAAAAAAATTACATAGGATCCCCTTGTTTTGCTTCTACTCATGGACTAAAACAAGGGATCCAATGTCACCTGACCTTTTTATTCTTTGTATGGAGAAGTTGTCTTGCTTCATCACCCACCGACAGTGTCTGAGAATGTATGACAACCGGTGCACATATCTACAAGGGGTCCTGGAATCTCTAATTTTTTATTATTATTATTATTTTTTTTTAGCTAATGATGTATTGCTTCTCACAAAGGCTCATAATTCCCAGATAAGACTAATCTCAAACATCCTCTCTGTTTCTTGCAGGGCATCTGGGCTTAAGGTAAACTATGAGAGAAGTCTAGAGCAATGTGCTCTAGAAACTTGACTGGAATGAAAAAGAATAAATGCATTCACATTTTTATTGCAATATTTCAATCAAAACCTAAAAAATAATTAGAAAAAAAGACCATAGAAGTTAGGCACCTGGGCTAAAAAACTCTAGGCTCGTGTGCCTCATCTTTTTTATTTATTTTTTTAGGATAAATAATATATTATTTATCTTTTTATTTTTTAAAAATAAATAAATAAATATTGCATCATCTTGTGGCCTAAACTCTTGCCATTAAAGAAATGGTCAAAAAGTTAGGCCAGAGTATTTTGGAACCAAAATAATATTTTCCCATCTATTTTCATTTAATGTGACATATTATTACACCTTAAAAATCCAAATAAGCCAATTCATAACCTCAAAACCCATAAATTGGTAAAAAAAAAAAACATAAAATTAAACCAATAAAAAAAATTCTTTCTTAACCTTGGTATACTGTTTTTTGGTGACATGAAAGATAAAAAAAACATACATAAATGGCACTCCTCTTATCAAAATGAACACATTTAAACTAAATTTGGCTTCTTCTTTTTTTTTTTTCCCTAAAACTTGGTTAATCAACAACCTTTTCTCTTCTACATCATTTTTCATGACTCTTTCTCCTTATAAATTTGAGGGATTAAAACATCAAAATCTCAATAAACAGAAAAAAAAAAAAAGTTAACTTGGGTTAACCTATTAACCCTATAATCATGGATACAAAATTGAAATAACCCCATAATTAAAACACGACAATCAATTTCTAATAAATTAAATATTGAAGGATAAAATTAAAAAAAATTAATTTAAAAAAAAAACCTAAAAAAAACTGAAATCAACCTATGTTAACTTTCAAAACTTTTAATCCCATGGAAGAAAAACCCTAAAAAATAACAAAGTAAAAATTTATATTGATAAAATATTGAGGAATAAAATTGAAAAAAAAACACAACAAAAAAGAAACCAAAACAAAAGAAATAACAATAAAAAATAAGGATAAAATTTGATATAAAAAATTTAAAATTAAATGTTGAGAGATGAAATTAAAAATTAATTTTTTTTCAAATTTTTCCTTTCATATTAAGTTGTTTAATAATCAAGCTTTATAATTTTACCTAGTTTGCTTTTTACAGGGTTGTCCTTGTATAATAACTAAATTACAGATTTGATATGTTAATATGGATAGATTCAAACCGGGTTTTCTAACCTTTTAATGTTTTCATTTTCTTGTCAATTTATATATTATCATTGCATCTTTTTATTTATATTATTTAAATTAATCAAATTTATTAATTTTATTTGAGTCATCTTTGATTTTTTAGTTTTTATTAACACTTATGTCTTGTTAATATCTTTTTTATGTTGAAAAAAAAAAAAAGGTTAGTCCATGGTATAGCACAAATCTTATCTAGTTCAATAATTAAATTTTGTTTCAAGTAAGATCTGGACCGACAATAATAAAATAAATCTTAGAATTGAACAAGAAATTGATAAAGCACATAGAAATCAAACCCTTTTATTATTATTTTAAATATTTTAATGTATATTTGATATTATGGTATATGATATTTTTTTTAAAGTGATTTTTATTTAAAAATATATCAATACATATTTTTTATTTTAATATTAACATCTCAAAATTATTAAAAATATTTTTAAAATATTTTTAAAACAAACATGTTTTTTAAACATAAATAAGTACGATGAATTCTGAGGGGTATAACTTAATTGACCAGGTTCTAAGTTTGTTTTCTAGATATTACTAGTTCGAATCCTATAATTCTCAGAGCCATTAAAAATTTATATGATCATTAATTTTAAAGCTTATAAAATTAATTAAATTACACACAAACTAACTTAATAAAACAAATAAATAAAAAAAAATGTAATACCGGAAAGGCAATTCCCTCGACTCTCACCTCTCTTTTATCCAACATCCACCTGTTTCTCTCTCTCTTGTCTGAAACGTTACGGTGTCATAATCCCCACACGTGCCAACTCAATTTACATTCTACTCTCACGTGCATAAAGCCACAACAATCAAACCCCGGTCTCCTTTCCATTCCTCACAGACCACTCCTTCTCTCCACTAATCGTCACGCTTCACTACAAACCACCCTCACATATCTCACCAACCCGTTACATTAGCTTCACCTCTTCAACAACACCTCTATCCCTTCTCCCCATTTTTCTTCGCTTCTCTGCAAATCAAAATTTTATGCGTTTTGCTAAAATGCGTCTTGTGCGTAAATCACAGCCTTACACTCACTAATTTCAACTCCAAACAAACGAGAGAGAGAGAGAGAGAGAGAGAGAGAGAATGGCGAATTGGATCTCTTCAAAACTCAAAGTCGCCGAAACCTTCTTTGAACAGGCAAGCCAAATCCCTCTTTTCTCCTCTCTTTTTTCTTTTTTCACTAGCCAAACAGATCATCACCATCTTCATCGTCATCATTATTATTTAGGTTTTATTTTCAATGTCATTGTGCTGCACTGCTGCTGTTATTACAGTTTTTTTTTTTTTTGGATGATAATTAGTTATTTTTTTCTGCATTCTTTGTTGGTGATCAACGGTTCAGATCGATCAGCAAGCAGCAGAATCTTTGAAGAAGAACGAACAGCACCGATCTGATGATGATCAGAAATTTGATCTCCCAGCGAAAGCCGGGGGTTCTCTGTCTTTAAAGGATCAATTAAAGAAGAAAACACTTGAATTTAACAATGAATACAACGGAAAATTGAATGCTGATTTTGCTATTAATAAGAATAAGCATAATGTTGTTAATAACAATGTTATTGGTAGTGTCAATGATAAGGAGGTTTTGAATGTCCCGAAAATTTCTCCCAAACCTAGGGCAACGCTTACTGATAGTGACTGGACTGAGCTACTTGGTACTCCTCCGAGTCAGAATGCAAGTTCGCCTAATCGTAGTAATGGGGCACCTGCTATTCGTGGGCTGAGAAAGGAGGGTAGGAGGCAAGGGAGTTTGGTTTCGAATTCGTCGGTGGTCGAGGCGAAAAGGAATCAGAAAGTTAGGGGTAATAACGATAAGAATAACAGTGGGGTGACATCAAAGAGGTTGGATTTAAAGTTGAATGGGAAACCAAGTGATGGAGAGGAGTCTGGCTCATCAGCTAGGTCCTCAAGTGTTGAGTTGCCAAGTGATGGTAAGGTTATGGATGGGACAGGACTGGAGCAAAATAAGAATGTGGGTGGTGAGGTAGTTGGAGAAAGGAAGGATGAGGGAAGTGAAGAAAATGGCGGGCGTGTTGAAAACAAGGATGCTGTGGAAGGGGACGTTTTGCATGTGGCAAATAAGAATCATGCTTTGCTTTCTGCACCGGAGAAAATAGATGGGATATCTGATGTGAAGAAGGGAGTTGGTGATGTTTATGGTCGCTTGAAAAGTACTGTGAAAGGGAAGCAGGGAACTCGGGCTGCATCTAGAAGCTCTGTCTCGAATGATTTGAAGAAAAATTATTTAACTAGCGATGAGAGCTCTGATTCAGATAGTGATTCGGGTTCATCATCTGATTCTGAGAGTGAACAGGAGAGGGAGAGAAGGAAGAAGATTTTGGCTGAAAGAGCAGCAGCTAAAGCTGTGCAGGCCATCATAGAGCGGGAGAATATGGTTGCCAGATTGGAAGGGGAGAAGCAGAGCTTGGAGAAAATACTTGAAGAACGAGCAAAACAACAAGTACAAGAGGTAATACTAGGCATTCACTTTGCTCTTATAGTTGATTTTTTTTCTTTATTGTTAGTGTAATTTAGATCGTGATATATTTGATTGGAAAGAATGGGCCTTTAAGAATCCTTTGTTTTGGATTTAATGCATGACCAAAAACACGTATCATTCTCTTGATTTTAGTAAAGTAAACAAAAAAATTACAGTCAATTTTCTACGTACTACTTGCTATACACATGTTATTGCTGAACATCGATGAAAATAATAGGACAATGGATTGAGCTGATCAAATCAACTAGAATCCATTCTATTTATAATTCTGTTGAGAAAGCGAATCTATCCAACCTAATGACTTAAAGTGGGTGGAGAAATCTTCAAAATTACTGTTCAGGGTGGCTGAAATTGCTAGTACTAGCCTTCCTCCCTGTCAAGATCGCCCCAGATCCCACTTCTTATGCAGCAAAAACTTAAGTTCCAAAATTTAAAAGTTGTAAGAGATGAGCAGCTATTTTTTCCCCCCTTGGCTCCCTAGCTGTTTTTTTCCAAGAGCCATAGTATCCAGTCTACCCATCTGACCTAGCTCATTTCAAGCTTCAAGAACATAGACCAAGCTGAAATTTCACTTATAGGGGTGCCGATAACTTTTTGATTGTGCTTGCATTGGCTTAACACTGGGTCAGGTTTTGCTTTCCACTTATCTTTCAAAATACCAAAGTCTCTAAGACAACTGTAAACTAAGAATTTGCTATAAGTGACATGGTCAAGTAAGACAATGCAAACCATATTGGTGGTCAGTGCTTTTGATTCTTAGCATGTGATATTTACATTTGTAGAATTTAAACTTTTATCAACTTATCCTTTCTCTCAAGCAGTGATTGTGTGATGATTTCTTCTTTCTCTGACAGGCTTCGGAGCTTCAGACAACTACGATGGAAACAATGGAGGCTGTTGACTTAGAAAAGCAGAAACATAATAATACTAGAATGGAAGTTCTTTCCCGATTGGCTAAACTTGAGGTAATTAGCCTATTTCATATGCACTTTAGATGTAGTTAGACTGGTATTTTTTTCTATATCCTTTGAATTTTTTAATAGAAAGCATGAGTATTTTTTGTTAAATTAGTTGTCTCTAAAGAGCAATGTGATTGCAGACTACAAATGCTGATCTTGCAAGATCCCTTGCTACAGCACAGAAGAATCTTGAACTAGAGGTACGATGGACTTCTAATTCAAGTGGTTGGGTTATGATTGATCTCCCTTCCTTTTCATGCTGAATTTGGTTTGAGATATTCTTTTTCTGTTTTGAATAAATTGCATTCTTTCCAAATGGAATAACAGTAGAAGAAAGTTTATTAACTTCTATTTTTGATACTTTGCTTTATAATTCTACCTTGTTTAATTATAGCCTTTTTCCCTCTTGAGTTCTGATACATGCCTTTTATTCTAGTTTGGTATGCTATTTTGTTAAGGGACCATGTGCAATGCTAGCCTTAGCTGATTATATTTTGAAATTTTCTTGATGTATATGGTACAACATGTATGCACATAATAATTCTATTTATTTTTATTTGTATTTTGTTGACTAGATTAATCAGGTGGCAGAACTCCGACAACAATTTGAATTAAAAGAAGTGGCTCTTGAAGGTGTGCACGCTTGGATTATGATGTGATTATTTTAATGAACCTGCTATGTTTCTTGTATATGGTCCTTTCATGTTTCAATCAGTTCTTGAAAAAAGTGGGGTTAAGCATTTGAAGTAGAGATAATGTTAAAGCATGCATCAGCAGTCTTTACAGTCAATTCATTATGGGATAATTGGAGGAAAGAAAAAAAACGTTTGTAAATGTTGTTGTCAGGATGTAGATCTCAATAAACCAACATTCTGAAGGTTTATGAAGTTGAAATGTGCTAGGCACATGTTAGTGTTGGAAGTTAAGTCAGTTGCTGGACTTGGGTGATAAATTCCTTGAACTTCTTTTACAGGAATGGAATGTTAGGTTTGAGGTGTTAGGAACGTGCAACCAAAATAGTATTAACTCTGAAGTCTGAAGTTAATCAGTAACTGGACTTGCAGAAATTATATTTAAGTTTGTTATTGGTTCTGACAAATAATGAATTGATTGTAACCGACATGAAAGAAAGGATGCAGCGTGCACAAGAGCGCCAGAGAAAGTCAAATTTAAAACATCAACAAATTGTTGAACAGAGTCGTCTTACTTTCTTTGGAGAAAAACCTAAGAATATAGTTTCCTACAGATTATGTATTTAGCTCATGAACCTTTACCTCAATCCCTCTAATGGATACTTCTGTATTCTTGTTTGAGTTTGAAGGCAAGAGTGATTAATGACCGGGAAATGTACTTTGTCTCTTCTTAATCTTGTTCATTAATGTTAGCATCACTCTCAATATTAATGTGACACCTATTATTAAACTGTTCACGCCCCACTATCACTGAACTCTGACAGGCTCCAAATTTTCTTTCTTTTTTCAATTTTCAACCGTTGCCCCTTTAGCTGTACATTTTGACTCTAGTTTAGAAATTTCTGGTGAACAAATTGTCAATTCACAAAATGGAAACTTATTGAGAACTTTTTCTTCTGGCTTTATCGGCATAAATCATGTGTTAATTAGATAACAAGAATACAAAACATTAAAAAGCTTGAGCTTTTCAGTTGTGGATGAGATAGTGGCACTGCAAATTGATCTCAACCAGCACAAATATGATACCATAAATTGATTATTTGCATTTAACCAATTTGTGATCTTCATGGATATCAAGGATAATTTGATCATTAAGATGAAGTATATCTTGCATAAAATCACTTTATAATGCACATATGAACTGTTGAGTCTCCTTTTCTCCTTGTAGAACTCAGGAGGAGGATCTCCAAGACTCACCAGACTGAAACATATCTAAACCAGGTGAGTCACATTCTTCCTGTGATCATATTGGTGCACAAATAAAGGTTATGGAGGATCCTACTGTCCTTGTACAGAGTTATATGCTTTATCTGGTTCTTATTAAACTCTTTTCACCAACCCAGCCAGTTTGTAATCAATTTTGTGTTAATTTTGGAATTTTGTAGGCTGCAGCTTCAAAAGGAGTTCAATTTGAACGAGAGATTCTTGAGACAGAGTACCTGTTCCTAATTGATAAAATTCAAAGATTGGAAGACAAGGTTAGCTGTCATGTTTCAACAGAATGTAACATTTCCTAGTTGTCAACTTGCTCTGTATTTGTGACATCTATAAGTTAATCAACTTCTTGTTGTCCTTCTGTTTTTGTTTTTGTTTTTGTTTTTTTAAAAATACTCTTATGTTTTTTAAATTCCTGAAGCTTATCATATTTAAGTGCTAACTTTCAGTCTGTATTCCTGATTTGCATTTCGTTTGAAAATAATTTGCCCAGAACTTGTGTGCATGTAATTAAGAAATAAAAAAATTATTAGAGATTATACTTTTGCATCAGTGCAAAGCTTAATTAAACATGGAAGATCCTGAGCTTGATGCTCCTGCATTCACTCTGATATTTGGTAACAAATGTTTAGCAGTAAAACCTCATTGTTAATTATTAAGGTCTCAATTTTGTATCCTAACCTCATTTTTCGATGCTGCAAGACAATTTTGATCTTTATCCATACAATCAGTTCCCAATAGCTAAGCTACAGAAATGATGTTCACAATTTACTTATATGGCTGTGGACTTTTTTGATATATTATATCTCAAGCAATTTTTTGGATGATTTTCTGTGGTATGCTGGCATGTCCAGCTGATACATTCCCATGCCAGGTTACTTACCTGCATAAGTTTTATGTGTCTATTTCAGGCAAAGAAGCTAGAAGCAGATATTGAGATGACAAGAAAGGAGATGGAGGATCCGACAGAAGTAGAAATTGAGCTCAAGAGAAGGCTTGGTCAGTTAACTGACCATTTGATTCAGAAACAAGCCCAGGTTTGTCTTTCAATTTCAAGTCAATTGTAGTGACTGGGTCTGCAGTTTTTTGTCAATTTTAGTAACTGGGATGTGCAGTTTTTCTCTTCTTTTGGTCTCCCAATTGAGTCATTTTATCCGAGGATTTCTAATAGTGATGTTTTGAAATAAGAATTTTAGACTTCCATTCTTTCTCATACAGCTACCGAGCTTTGTAATTTAGTTATTCAGGCATTCTTTCTTAGTCATGAACTCGTCAATTTCTACAAGATCAATGTGAGCTGCCTTATAAAATAAGACTAGAGCTCTTCCAGACATTTTTATTTCATCTTATGATCTAATTAGACAGTCATTCTCTGAAACTACGAGTAGAATTCAAGAAAAAAGAGTTGATTGTGTGGGAATACTTTAGGAAGTTTATGGCGGCATCATGTTTTGACTTCTGACAAATAGAACAACTTTTCTGTTGTTTACATAGATTAGGCAGATTTTTTTTTTTGTAAATGATATACTGTTTGAAAGGACTTACTGGTTGCCAATTCATTCATCTTCAACTAGTTCTTGGTTGAAACTTCCACAAGTAGCATTGACCCTTTAGCAATGTATTGGTTATTCTATTCAAAAGTCTTAGAGTTAATAACTTCACTTCTCTCTGCCATGATCTATTGAGTTGTTTTGAGTCAACAAGTGAAAGATAGCCTCGTCCTTTTGAGTTGTCAAGTGTCAATTTCAACTATGTATTCTCAGTTCTGCGTGAAGACAATTTTGACATTGATTATTCATCTAGGTTGAAGCGCTCTCCTCGGAGAAGGCAACCATAGCTTTCAGAATTGAGGTATGTTTTTACAACTTGGAATGATTGGCAGTACCACCGGCAGCAGAAAAAAAAATCTAATGGATTTTTGTGCTTCGCTATTTATGCTGTCATGCACTTTCAGGCTGTTTCAAGGTTGCTAGACGAAAATAAGTCGGTGATGAATTCAAGTAATTTGGAATCAGGAAAATGGGCAATTTCCGACTCAAAGTTGAGGCCTATGTTTGAGGACAAAATCCGCGCCGGAAGGAAACACTTGGGATCATTGGTTCAGCAGTTAGACGCAATTTTCCTTGCTGGTGTTGTGTTTCTAAGGAGAAATCCAACAGCAAAATTGTGGTGTCTGGTTTATCTTTTATGCCTTCACGTTTGGGTCATTTACATTCTTATGGCACCCTCCCAATCATCAAATGAGGGCAGATCTGGGGCTGTTTTTTCGCTGGAAAATCTCAACAATACTGCAGGGGTGTGATTGTTTGTGGTGTGTGTGTATATATTATATATTTTCCTCAGCTTTTTTGAGAGGTCTTGTATGACCCAGTGTTAAAAGCACTACATTGCTAGGATGTAATGATTCATGTATAAACAAGAAAAGCAATAAATATATCAACGCAAAATTCCTTTTTATATATATATATATATATATATAATTATTTCTGTCTCTCTAGGAAAGAAACATGAAAACCTCAGAAAATCCTCAGCTCTTAAGAAATAAGAAGGTTGATTTGCAGAGTTCAAGATTGCATGGAGCAAATGAAACTGCTAATAAAAAAAATCTCATTGCAGCTAAAAACTAAGAGATGTAAAGAACTAATATTTTTTAAAAAATAAAGGGAATACACGAGGGAGCTATTCTTTTGGAAATTGTTGTGGAAGGGCTCCCCAATTTATACACCAATGTATAGTTTACTAATCTAAAATAAAATGAGACATGAATTATTGTATAGGTCGTGATGTGCCATGAAATATAATGCTTATTATATAATTATACAAAATTGTTACTAATCCATATAATTTTTTTATATATACAAATGCTTTTTTCTTATTTTATTTTGATTTTTTTTATATAAAATTGGGAAATTTAAAGATCTCTTCGAGGGCGACACTTTTATCAAGTAATGAAATCCTTCGATCACTACCTGAAATTGTCATGCACTGCTTCTGAACCTTTTCTTTGGGTATAATTTCAATTAAACAACTGCGGTTAAATGACTATTTCATTATTTTTTAAATATTTTTTAGTGTTTTGTTTTCACGTATTTATATAAAAAATTAATTTAAAAAAATAAAAATATATATATTATTTTATTATATTTTCGAATAAAAAAACACTAAACTTGGGCATTAGCAAACTTAAATATAAGCAATCAGCATTGATTGTGGGAACGAAACTCAGTGGACAGAACAGTAGAGGTGGAGACATGTTTCAGGCAGGAGAAAGAAAATCAACCGACAGCTAGTAATAGAAAGAACATGGCGTCTATGTAGCTTAAACAGCTATAACTATTCCTAGTACATTAAAGTTACCAAAACAGGGCAAATTCCCTGTTGAACTTCTAGCCAATCTTCGATCCATCGCTGCCTCCACCTTGTCTTGTTCTATTCCTTGCATATACGGAGATTGCTTTAGAAACATTGCAAATTTGAACGGAATAATGTCTACTTGCAAAATAAGTTCTAAGGTGCAATGGCATCAAAAACTTGAAACATCACAATATTATCAACCTAACAATGTCTACCTTCACTCAACAAGCACTACACATCTAACAACGTGATTTTTTTCTCTTTCAGGCAAAAACACAAGTATTTTACAGGAGTTGAATGAACTTATTTTGATAGCAAGCAGGGGATTTTTGAAGCAGAAGCAGAGAAGCATATAGCTTACGATGGAGCGAGGTAGATCACAATCAGATCAACAAAATAAATATTTCCGGTCCATCTCCAATATATATGCAGTGCAAGTCTAGTCATTGTTTTACCAGATCAAATCCACATGCAGAAATCTTAGTTCAGTTCATTTGCTTCTCAACATCGACTATATTTGCTTTAAAAAACAAGATCAACATGAAACGGAAATGGTTCCAAGGGAAGTAAGAGAAAGAAGGCCAAAGAAAAATGGAAGACAAGTCTCCAACCAACAGAATGAAAAGAAGTAACAGTCAGACAAAGACAACAATAATAGGCAACAGAGACAATGGTTGAAATGGAAGTACATAGGAGCAAATTTTATCTCCCTGCAGTTTCACACGTTCAATTCTACATGCATTCCTATCATAACATGTTGGAATTACTTCTTGGAAAATGCACATCACAATTCATGAACAACCCATGAATAGAAAGGTGGATTTGTCGATTACATGCCAGAACAGAAATAAAAACAAAAGAAAAATTATATTGGTGTCTCACCATGTTGACCCCTCTTCTGGAAAATTGCGACTGTAGAGAGGAAATTCAAAGAGGAAAACAGATTTGAACCATGAAGGTAAGCTCCTGTACACTGCTTGGGGCAGTGGAATTAGAGGGCTGAAACAGGAGTTCAGTCAGCTAGTTTATCCTCAAGATTATTTGAAAACAAAAACTGGCACTAAGAGAAAACAAACTTAACCTGGTTGTCCTTTTATACACCCTGTATGCAGCCACGTTGCCAAATTTCTTGTCAGCAGATTGCTGTTTACATAGTTGTGGATAGTAAGCATTTTGAGATGTCAAAATGAAGTAGCATTTTGAGATGTCAAAATGAAGTTTCAGCAATAACATTTGAGGCAGGAAGTGCAAACCTCAAGCAATGGTATGCCACTGACAAAAAGAAGCAACAATGTGAGAAAGATTGGCCCAAGGATCACCAGCCACTCAGCACCTTCCAGTACAGGTGCAGAAGCCACAAAAATACCCCACCAAAGGAGAATCTGAGCAGGACATTCAATAAGGTTTAGCTTGTCATGACGAAATAAGATCGAAGCGGATCAAGTAAATCTTTGGAGTATGTGAAACTTATGAGACACCCGTTCCAGGAAAAACTCAGCTGAAACAACTTCAGGTTACTTACTTCTCACAAAATTACAAAGTTAATAATTCACGAGGTACAAATTTTTGCGTGCCATGAGCACAATAATATGAAGGCTCGTATTTGTGATATGTTTCTTGTTTATCCAAATCAAACAACCAGCACATTTAATAAAGCCAATGGAGGTATTGACTGAAACCTATGAGGTTTAAGTTGAATATTTAATCACATTCAGGTACTTGCCAAGGTCGTGAAGTTGAATATGAAGGGCATGCACTGAAACAGTGAAGTTTGCACTTACAACCTGTAACCACTAGAACAAAGAGCATATTTTTCTAAAGTTGTCACAGGAGCAGCACCGTTTGATTTCAACAAGCATTAAAAAAGCATCACGCTGCTCTGCTTTCTAAATTACCCAACATTGGTGAGAAAAATGCAGGACAAACCTCGCCAAAATAGTTTGGGTGACGAGATATATTCCATAATCCAACATTGCACCATTTCCCTCTGTTTTCTGGAGCATTCTTGAATGTCAGTTTTTGTTGATCAGCTGTAGCTTCAACTGAAACACCAACAGACCACATAATCCAGCCAATTATGTCTGCAGCCTGAACGGAAGGATCCCTGTCAATTCCATTAACCACTGTTACGGGTAAACTCACAGTCCACACCCAGACAGCCTGCAGTGAATAATAAGAGGATAAAAACGAATGATTCACCTCTCAAACATCAAACCATACCCGACAAGAATTGAGACATGAATATCATTTATTTAAAAAGAAGATGAAGAATCCTCAAAAACCTGAAATATCCAGAAAACAGCTAATTTCCCCAAGTTACTACGCATTTCATCAAAACGTCTATCCTCCCCCCACTGCAGAATCCTGTTCACAACATTACACAAATACAGTCAATCAATTTCAATATACTATTATCCAGTATCTCATGAAGCTAGTAAAGGCAACCACGGAATGTCTGAGTGGCAAATTGATTAGGGATTTTAGTATCAAGCAAACCTCATCTCATCTCATGCAACTCAAAACTTCTGAACTGAAATAATAGTATGTCGTAGAATTGCTTATAGAATTTTAAAGCACTTCCGTAGAATATCATGTCATTAGTACCTCAGTAACAGGAACAGTCCCAGGCGAAGACCCCAAGATACTACAAGGAAACTCAAGACTACCTGAAATACAGAGCAGAAAAATCATAAATGTGGAAGGTTACATGCTAAAAAACACAGGGCAGGATCAGAGTAAATATTAAGTAGCAAGCAATTGAATTTACAGTAGCAATGCAAACAATATTTGCCCAGAAGAAATTGCAGAAGGAAAGAAAGCTAGAGGTTTACAAACAGGAATGTGGAATCCATGTAGCTAATCACTTCAAATCAATCAGCCTATCAAATTCCTGTATTATATCATACAAGATGTGCTAAATAAAATAGGTGACTCCTTACACCTTGCTCAACCCGCATCACTAGGAGTCTTGTTAAAGCAATTCTCAGCATACATGTCTGTACATGCGTGTAATCAAAGGACAACAAGATTTTTAGTAAAGTTGAAAGGAAGATGGATATAAACAATAAAATCCCATTGAACAAGACGTGGATAAAGGGTTATGTAATGCTTTGCTAATCGCATCATCAACTGAGTTTAGGATTGTCAAAGACTCCAGCCGAGTCTTAGGGCATAATAACAATTTCATCCGTCAAAGAGTGATACAACAGTGTTAAAATAATATTATAAGCTCTGGAGGAGAGACATTTACCTGTCTGAAATGCCATGTCCCTTTCAAAACCAGAGTCAACACAGCTAGTATAATAAAATTTGTGCTTCCTGATATAAGGAACCAGAATCAATTTCCACAAATATTACAAAAGTTACCAACAACAAATTAAATCAACAAAGTTGATGATATCAATTTATTCATCAATTCCTTCCAGCAAATTCTCAAGGAAAGTTGGGAAATTGAAGTCTAGAAAAGTAACAATACCGGCAAAGTCAGTGACTTTATCAAACTTCAGAAGGGCAGTGATAACGAAAAACAGCAGTTGGTATCCCACCTATAAAACAAAATAACAGCAATGTTCACAAAAAATTAAGGCCACCATTGAAGGATGGAAGATAGATAGATTGATAGAGAGGGAGGGAGGGAGGGAGAAACTTACAGTGACGATGGCAGTGAGTGCTAGAAAATGGGAGTCTAAAACGGTTCCCATTTTGAGGGGATTACGTTGTACTTCACTATAGTTTTGTTCGATCTATAAAGACTGATTTTTTCAGTTTGTTGAGTTCATTTGTCAGCTTCATTTATGCTTATGGGGTGTCTCTTCTTTTACTTTCTCTTGCCATAAAAATGTGTGGATGATAAGAGAGAGGTATTATGGGGTTGGGATTGGAACACCGTTTTTTTTTTGTTTTTTTTAGCATTCAAAGTTTTCAATGCATTCCATTTTCCTCTCTTTGGGCTTTGGCGATGGGAACATTTCAAACTAACCACTTTTTTTTTTTTTTTTAATTATTTCCAACTGCTTTATATATAATTTTTCCATGATAAGATAATAGTTTATAGATTCGGCCGGGGACTGGTTCGTGTTCTAGATTTTGATGAAGTTATCAGGTTTTAATAGATTATAAAATTGTCTGGATTAATTATTTAAAAAAAATTAAAATAATATTGTTTTAATTAAAAAAATTAAAATTAAAAGGTTGCAATTGAGTCAACCCGTGAGGTTATACTGAGTTTTTTTTTCTATTTTTTTTCAACCTAGTCCAATTTTAGTTCCGGGTCAATCAAGTCTCGGGTCGATCTGTTGAACCGAACCGAGTTTCAAAATTATGGATAAGATTATCCTAGAGTCATTTTCACTGAAACTAAGTTTCTCTTGATGTAATTTTAAGACATAACTTTCATGTTAATCTAAGCATATTTAGAAAATTTCAATAAGTTTTATCATTGTATCTAAGATTTACGTGATAGAATTTAAATTACCTATAATCCATAAGAGTTTCCCAAAGGTTCTGATGAGACCCCCCTTGTGCCATAAGCCCATAACTAATGAAAGCTAAAAGGAAATCCCAATTTTTTCTTCACTTTTGCATGCCTACTCTCATTTTTCAAATTAATTATTAACTATGAAGTAAAAAAAAAAAAAACAGAGAGAGGAGGAGGAGGAGATTTTACGGTATTTCTTCTAAAAAAAACATTATTTATTTAGATAGTTGTCTGTGTTTTTTTTTTTTAATTTGATGTTTTAATATTAAATTATTTTTAATTAAGTTATTATACTTTAATAATATAGATTAATCTGGTTTGACTTGATTCATTGTTATATAATATTTTTAGTTAAAACTTTTATAAATTTTATTTTTTTAATATTAGGTTCGACAGAGATAATTGAAAATTGAGTTTCATAATTTTTTTTTTATTTGATCTCTATGAGATTATCTCAATTTTATAATTAAAGTTACAGATTTGTCAGGTTAACCCGGGTTAAATCAAATCATTTTTTTTATTTTCATTCTATAAAGTTATATTAGTTTTATAACCCGTGTCATAGATTTGATAGATTGACTCGAGTTGTTTTTTATATATATATTTTTAATTGATTTTTTTTTTGATCTCATCTTTCAATATTTGGTTGATTGGGGATTGAAATTTATAATTTTTTTAATTCTTTTTTCATAGAGCTATCTCGGTCTTATAACCCGGGTCACGGATTTGACACATTAATTCAGGTTGCTTTTTTAGGTTCTTTTTTAATTGATCTTTTGTTTTTTTAATTTCATCATTCAACATTAAATTAATTGAAAATTAAATTTCATAATTTATTTTAATTTGTTTCCTATGAGGTTATCATAGTCTCATAACCTAGGTCGCGAATTTGACATATTAACCCAGATTGACCCAAATCAATTCAGTATGTTGTTATCTTATTATTTAAAAAAAAATATCATCTTGGAATTGTTTTTAGTCAAATTATGTTTCTACATGTTGTATGAGTTTTTTTTTAACCCACAAAGTCAACTAAGTTATATCAAATCAACCTTCACCCAATTTAATTTTTTTCCTTAAAAAAAAACCAAAACAACTTCTAAATATATTTTTTATTCAAAAAAAAAATTAATCCTATCCATAACATAATACAAATACAAATGATTATGTAATTTCTTCAAAATCTCCAATCACACATCTTTTGAATATAAAAAATTGCACTGGAATATATACATATATATATATATACATATATATATATATGATTAGACAATTGCGGGTTATCCATCCAAAATGACAAAAGAAAAGGATAATTGGGAATCAAAATGAAAGTATTATCAATGAACATCCATCTGCTTTTCCTTGCTTCGGACCCTTAATTCATCAAGGAGCAAAACCGAATTCTGTTCTTCCATGCTTTTGCCCAGTTGAAGGAAAGAAAACAATCACTAACTTGAGACAATAAATAGCTAAGTTACTATCTTCCCCTTCTTTGCTCTCCTCATCATTATTTCCATTATCTTCAAACACTAAATCATTCTTCTCGTCATCAAATTCATTTCGAGAACCTGTAACTTGAGGGAGTTTAACTCCATTATCAGAGGAACAATGTTTCTGAGGTTCACAGAACTACCATGGAATAGGTGAAGAAATTTGCGTGGACTAAACCTCCATCCTTGTTTCACTTGCATGACCAAACCCATCCCATGCCTCATCTTTTTTTTCACAACGAGACTGCCAATTTCTCCAACGCATCCTCTGACTTTGGAAACCTCCAGAATTTTGAAATCACTCTACTTGCTTCCTTGCATAAAATATGCATCAGGAAGCTTGATAGATAGGTGCAGCAGAAGCTACGGACTTGGCTTTGGCAGCAGGGACAATACAGAATGTGGTGTTTGGGAGGGCCAAGATGTACATTTTCATTTTGGTTGGGGTGGCTATTACATTTTCAAAATGTGACTTATTTGAGAAGTTTCAAAGAATAAGGGGAATATTGAAGTTTTTTGTAAACTTGGGGGAGGCGACACGGCCACCCCCATTCGTCCCTGTTTCACAGCATCAGAGAATAGCTTTGCATTCTTTGCCTCCGCAAATATCTGCCTTTTTGGACCTGTGGAAAAGTCAAGTTAGTCCCAAATAAGCACTGAGAGCTTAGACCTAATGTGTATAATCTCCATCAAATAAACCATGGCCATTCTTACACAAGTTCAAGACTTTTTACTGAAGAATATTGACTTGTGAAAGTTGAATTGCTGGCCGCTAAGATCCTTCTCACTGCAAGGGATTTAGGGTCCAAAATACGCTACTCAGAACAATTCTACGTTGCCCGACGAGTCACCTAGATGATTGCCTTCCAAATTGCTGGCAACAAGTTTTTTTCCCCTGGGATCATTGCGCTTGCTGTCTTGTCTTTATGGCAACAGGAAGTTCACGTCATTTTTTAACTTGCCTCGGCTTCCATGGCCAAAAAAATGGTTTACAACTACTGACTTGCTTCTCCAGTCCATGAAATTTCTGAGATGCAATGTATCGGCTGGGAAATGAAAAGAAACAATTGAAAAACAAAACGTTGATTACAACAATTTTCAAATTAATTTTTACAAACAAATATACAACCTTGAGAATGGCTGAACAAGAATATAATAAAACAAGAAAGGTAAAAACAAAGAAAAAGAATCAGTCATCTCAAATCAAAGTATATGTATGGTCTTCGACCAGTCTCTATCATTCTTGTCCCACTAACTTGCCTCCATTTTTGGCAATCCAATGAGTTAATGTTCAGTTTGGTCACTAACTTGCTCTGCTAGCCTGCCTGGTCTTCAGCTTCTTGCGACAGCTGAACCTTCTCAATCTTCTCACGCCCACTTCTCAATGATGCATTTGGTCTGGGCACTTGTGGACCAGTTATAGGCTTCTGCAATGGCTTCAGCGCAGCCATGATTTCTGTGAATGTTGGCCTTAATTTTGGATCTCTGCGGTTTTAAGAAATGTCAAATGTCAATTTTACATCAATTAAGTAAATAAATAAATAAAGAACATATCCAAGTAAAGCTATATGCCATGTCTTTAGCAGAAGCTGCTGCTTTTGACACAAAAGCATCCAGACCCACCCAATAACTGATATTTTCTCAAGATGATGTTTTAATGTTCAAATATGAAAATGAGAGAAAAGGGGCCTTGAAGTTCGTTACAGCATGTTCAGTGGAACTACCAGTTTTCATTGGTACAAGTATAGCTTCCATAAGTAGAAACTCTTTATACTCTAGTTTAACTCAACCAAAAATATAAACCAAAGCATGTTTGCAGACAGTGGTATCAAACTGAAAAAAAGAAGAAATCAGGTGCATGCAGAGCAGTGGGGATACAAGGACCCAAATAAATAAATACTCACGTCTTCCAGCAGTTCCTAATAATATCTGCAATTGCAGGATCCATATCATTTGGAATGTCGAGGCGGCGATGTTGAAATCCAACCGCACCAACAACTTGCATTGGGTTCATTCCACCCCATGGTTGTTGCAATGTAGAGAGCTCCCATAATATAACCCCGAAGCTATAAACATCACACCTGCATATTGATTCTTACTTTAATATAAGCATATAATGAAAAGTTCATAAACATTAAAACAAATTTTAGAAATATTTGCATACTTTTCGTCTGAAGGTTCATTTCTTAGCACTTCTGGGGCCATCCACTCAGCCTGAAAAGTCATGTAAGAGGAATTTAATTTTTTTTTGAGTGACAGTTTTAATAGCAGAATACCAACAGGTGATTATTCAAGGAAATGAGGAACCAGATTGCAATAAAAAATATTAATACATGTAAATGGCATAGCAGAAGCGCTTTTTGGTTTCAATGTGTAACACACGATGTTCTACTCAAAGGTACCAAGTGCTACATGGTTCATTTAGAATATGCCTAACATTATGACCCATAAATTTCACATTGCATTCAAAATTTTCCACCAACTTATTTCAGAATTTGGTCTATTAATATGTTTTTCTTTCATAAATTAAGCTCGGAATAGCTAATGAAGGGTATCCAACTCCATTTCAATCTCAAATTATCAGAAGGTTCTTTTCATTGTCCCTTTCTCGCCAATGCTTTGAATTTGTTTCTCTTTATTCATCTCTTCCTCTTTCATCACATTCAAAGTGCACTAAAACCAAAAAACTACTAGTCCAGATCTTATTCAACTAGTAAAAAATATTAGTGGTTATTAGATTTGAAGATAATTATCCCTAACACATTTAATATATTGGTAGAAATCCTTCAACATAATAAAAATCACTGATAGTGAACAATCTCATATAATCATTATAATGTTATTTTTAAGATATAAATCCATATGATGCATGGGCAAATGCTATTACTTGCTTGTATATACACATACATAAATACATAATACAAAGCTAAAACATAAAAAGGTACAGCTTATCTGGCACAGCTTACCGTTCCTGCAGTTGATCTTGAAGAGAGAAATGTGCTGTGCTTCATCCTCGATAATCCAAAATCACATACCTAAATAAGTAGATGAAAAGGAAAAGGACTTTTAAAGTCATGTTGGGTAAAACTTGGGAAATAACAAACGCATGGAATATATTTCAAATGTTTTTTCAAAGATTTTGGTGAAAAGATAGACACCTTAACTACCCAATTTTTATCAACCAGAAGATTGGGGGACTTCAAATCTCGGTGTACTATCATTGGGGTGCAGTTGTGCAAATAATTCATTCCCCGAGCCTGAAAATTTTCATTTTTGCAAAAGAGAACCTCCAATGAACTCAGCAGGATAAATAAAATTTATACTATTTGATATTTGAATATAGGTCAAAATTAAAAAAATCATACAGCATCGAAGGCCATCCTCAAACGCCTCCGCTCATCCAATTGATTGTTAGGCCGGTGAAGTAATCTATACAAGCTACCTCTGCAAAATATTAGCATGCTTCAATACACCCCAACTAACATGAATATTTGGTATAGAAAAACTACAACTCTTAACTCAAAGGCAAGGAAACTGCAACTCTTGTTGAAATCTTGTCAATAAAGTAGAATACAGCTTCCAGGAAAAAGACTACAGTGAGTTTGACTAGGAAAAAAAACACTGGAAACACGAATGTTCCAGTGACAAATAAACAAGCCTGCTGACAAGATACAACACATGGGCTTTAAACTATCCGATCCTATACAAATTCTTCTGATGAAGCCATTTCAGTGGTTTTAAAAGCATTCAGTGTAAGCATCTGCTTTTCAACTTGCTACAATCTCATTTTGCATCAGAACTTGAACGTTTTCTTAAGGCACAATGAACTACATAAGTACTTGAGCATCATACAAATTGCATTTTAAACCCAAATTTATCAGAACAGGTCAAGAAGTCCTTAGAAGTGCTATTTGTTTCCTGCATCACGCGCCTGAATAAATCATATTGGTCTTTTCAAAAGGCTTATACAGCATACATGGGCTCTTGGGTGGGAGAATTTGGACAGTCCTAACATCTATCATGCTTGCATGAAAATGTTTGCTCTCAATACTCAAACCCGTACCTTATGATTTCAAGTCAAAGAATGTTATCATTGGATCAGGTAATGGTCCATTCAATAAATATTCAAATATTTACTCGCAGATGACATTATTTGAGATAAAATTATGTACATGGAAGTTTTCAAGAACCAACATACCTAGGAAGAAACTCTGTAACGATTGAAAGATTTGGGGCACGAGTTACTGCTCCCATGAAGAGAACCACATTGGGATGCCTGACTCTCTTCATGATTCGAACCTAGCAATTCAAACCACAAACAGATTTGCTAAATTCAACTTTGGCAATGCATGTTTTAAAGAAATCCTATAAGAAAAGGTTTTGCTACCATGTATAGACAGAATGGTCATTTGCAAAATATGACACAGCTACACCTTAAAATTTAAATGCAGTTCACTGAGAATTCTAAGCAGAAAGGTACACTTGAATCATGCAAACCAAAAGTATTTCACCCTAAAATTTAAAATGTCAAACATGTTCTTAATTTGCAAATACATTTTTTTATAATTGCAAAAATGAAATTTGAAGCAGCCAACATTAGCATCAAATTTTTAATGATCAGTAATTTGGCTAGAGAAACAATGCATATCATAATTTGTGCAATCTCCTCTGCGCACATATATGAAAGACCAATGCCCAGTAATCATGTCATCTACTTAAACCAAGATATATTTTATGCAATGACTACAGTTTCCAGAATATGATAGCACACCAAACAGAGCACTGAAATCCTTCATTGAGATTTTTCACAGGTTTAGCTGTAAGCAGGTAAACGTGCACCAAAGATCTCAGACTAGAAGGTTAATAATTGGAACAAACCATTTGTTGCCAATTATTGGTGAGCCAAAAGAAAAATCTTCAAATTTTAAGAGAGTACTATATACATATCATGATTTGCAAAGTCAATTCAGCATCTAGGAGATTATCCCATAAAGTGCAAATTTTCTGTGAATATGTGCTTAACCTATAGCATCAACTTAACAAAGTGTCCCAATTACCATTAAATTTCTGGAAGATGTGCTCAATACTAGCATGGTTATTTTGTCAGCCTGTCTTTGTTTCTTCAGATCAGCTAGAGAATATGAAAATAACAATAAGATCAATTGAAAGGACTGCTGACCTAAATCATATATAGTATGAGATACCAGGGATGCTGCATTATATCATGCAATAATGAGACTTAATGTGCGTGCTCACCTAGATATTTTCTAATAATATAAAAATTACCACAAGGTTAAGACATCTTCAACTGCAAGCATTATAAAAATATTCAACTATGCTTTGCTTTCAATGATATGAAATGAGTGAATTACTAACACAACAGCAAGAATAGAATGGGCTTATACCTCACTTCTGAATTCTGCAAGAGATTCACCCGTAATATCTTGGTCTAGGAACCTCTTCACAGCAACTTCCTACGAAATACAAGAGTCAAAACAAAGTCAATATATTTTCATAAGTAAGCATTGGGATGAAGTATTTATTATCGTCAGCTGATATTCTGTTTAGTAGAACTATATTTATCTATCAGAAGCTGATAGGCACAATCACAAAATCCCAGCAGTCAAACTTCACTGCAACTTTTTCCTTGGGCAAACTTGCTTCCTTGGATTCCCTTCCCCAAATTTGATCAGAATCTTGTAAGAATCTTAAAATTCAACTAACTCATTCTGGCATTATTCATTTCGTATACCATTCCAAAAAACAATCAGTGACAAGAAGCCATTTATTGTCTTTCTGGCACATGCATGCAACATAGAGATAGCAAAGGGTCAACAGGAAAATACTCACTGTTCCATGCCAGTCTCCACGATATACCTCTCCATATGATCCTGCAACACAAAGCATGCAAAGCAATCAGAGGAAACCTAACTGGGAGTACAGGTATCGAGATTGACAGTAGATATGAAGCCATAAAAATAACAGCAAGAGCAAGTGGCAGTACCAAGTCCAATACGTTCACCCAAGGAAATTTCATCCCATGGAATCTCACACTCTGCAACATCATCCATTGCAGCATCGGACTTTGAGCTATCATTTCCAACTGATCTGTCAGATATTCTCTCACCTTCTGAATTGGAACCTAAAGCATCACATTCTCGGCCACCACTGCCATGGCCACCACTTCCACTGCCATGGCCTTCACTGCTGCGTCCTCCACTACCCTTGTCCCCACTACCTCGTGGCTCATAACCAGCACTATCTGCATCTCCATCACTCCGTGCACCCTGCTCATATTGCTTGTTGACAGCTGCTGTGGTTGCCACCACTGCTGCAGCTGTGGCAGTGGCAGCAGCTGCAACTGGTAGTTCAAGGTTTGAGTCAGTACCTGACTTTGCTGCAGCAACAACCATAGAAGATGCAACAACAGCTGCAGCGGCAGCAGCTGCAGCAGCTACGGGAACTTTTTTTACATATTTCACAGGAGTAACTTCAGACTGCAATGGTATGGGGAGTCCAGTAATCTCCCTTGTATCAAAAGGATGGTTGACCCCTGAACCCTCCACAGGTTTAGATTGATCAGGTGGATTACCAGGTGAACTGGCTTTATATGGCAGCCTATGAGGAGGCAGAGGAGGCAAAAATCGAGCAGGAACAAGATCATCTTGATCCTTCACACTTCGGATTTCAGTCCTCTGTTTGTGATCAACCTTATCTTCTGTTGGGGACTTGGTTTCAGCAGTAGAAAAATCCAACTGTTCAGCATAGATTTCAGTAAACAGGTTAGGGGGGGCAACAACACCACTTTCAAGCAACACATCGTGAAGTTTCTGGGCTAACTGTGGATTCTCTTTTGCAGCATCAATCATATATTGTGAAACATCTTTTACTTTCATTCTACGGGCAGCAGGAGAACTAACACCTTCAGTCCAAGAAGGAGAGCGAGCATGTGCATAAGGGTAAATAGGTCTGCCAGGAAGCTCCCGCACTGGCACCTTCTCAGCATTGGAAGTTTTTCCAAAATCATCCGAAGACATCGTAGATTCTTCTCCACTTTTACTTGGCCTAGTTAAACTTGCCCCCTCATGAGATTCACTTCTTCCATCAGATTGGTTCCCTACAGCGGCAATATTTCTCAATCTGGATTGCTTTTCCAATGTCCCAAGTTCTGAATGTTCTTCAAATGAACTTCCGTGTCCACTACTAGAAGAAGCTATATGAGAAGAGTCAATGTCTCTAGATAAAGGGCTGGAAGAAAAGAATGTCTCATCGTATTCTATATGTGATCCAGCTGCATCAGAAGGAATAAGGGTGCCAGGATCTGCTGTTAGATCAACAATGTATTCCCTGAAATTCACAACATCTATCACCTTAATAAACACTTTTATTAAGCATTTCAATCATTTCCAACGAAATATTACAAATTTTAGAGGTAATTTACCATTTTGCAATCCATAGAATTTACAATCAATGGTAACAGCTACAGAAATGCAAAAACATCATAAGAAAACCAATGCAAAATCATGTGTGCCACCAGCAGAAGTTTTCTTGTACAAGAATCTCATATAAGCTAGTTTGCAGAGCTAAAATCTAATAGCTTCATCTGCATTTAAGAATCCATTAACTGGAAGCATCAGAGAGTAAAGCACCTCACATTTGCATACCAAATCATGTTCTGTTCTACTGCACAGAAAAGAGTGTGCTAAACCCTAAAAATCCAGCAGAATTTCATTAAGAAACTTCACCACTGGAAGGAATAAATAAACTACTGTAACTGTAATTACCTTCCATCATCGAGCTTTACAAAGTTCATAGCTACATCATCAGAACCAGTGTACAGATGCCCTTTTACCAACCGGCATGGTATGCCAACACTATCAGCCAAAACCTACATAATCATTGAAACCGAAAGGTAGAGAAGAGAGGCAATTAGTAAGAAACCAAGACTTCCCAAACAGTACCATCAATCTCATAAAAAGAATTTTGATGAAATATGTCAAACTTAAAGTTCATAAATACGAAGAACAGCAACTGGTCAGAAAACTATATCAGTAATATGTCTATGAATTTTCAAACACTAACTTGGGGAGGATATATGAAATAAATATTCATAAGCATGCTTTTCAGCATATAACAAAACATGAAAGGGAATCTTGATCAGTGTAAATTTTCTCTGCTCTGGCATAGAATATGAACCACTGTATTACACTCTGTATATATGCTTCCTAAGGAAAAGAATCTTGATCAGCATAAATTTTCTCTGCTCTCTGGCATAGAATATGAACCCGCTGTATTACACGCTGTATATGCTTCCTAAGGAAAAAGATGTGATTACAGCTTCAGCAAGACGAACCATACAAAACCTCAAGAGGGTTTCAGTAGTGTCAATGCCTTTCACAGGATACAGCTTTGCTTCTGCAATGCAAGACACCAATTTCCATATGCTAAGTTTCAGAAGGTTCACACCAAGATTTCTATCAACAAATTTGAATTTCTGTTGCTTCATTAAAGGTGAGAATATAATTGAATGGCTCGCTGGTGCCAAGGACAATCACTGGAGATCACAAATCCGAATCTGTGGTCATCAGCTGCTCTAAGAGAAGGTGAAACCACCTTATCTCAGGGTAAGTATTTCTTTTTAGCATGAATATCCATGTGTTAATAAATACACCAATAATAATACCAGTCTTTGAAGAGGTTAGAGACTAAGTTTAAGAAATAAAGGTGCTTGGTAGGCCACTTCCTAAAGAACCTGATAGAGATTGTTTATCAAAGTTTATTATTGGATAGACAGGATATGCAGAGGCAAAACTGAGTAAATGAGGAGCATTACTGATATTTGGAGTTCAAAAAATCAAGGATCTGTTCAGTTCATTTGAGGAGGATGGTTTTGAACCTGTCTTATCTATAGATCTATAAAGCATGTTCAAGAATGATTTCAACAAATCCATCATGACTAATGAAAAAATTTCTCCCACAGCAGAGAACCATTGTTGGATGCTTGAAGAATGTTGCATAGTAAGAAAGTGTGCTCAATGTGAGCAGGTAACATGCTCAAGCATAAACTTCGTCAAATTGTCCAAAACAATTTTCAAATATGTCAGCAGAAGTAAACCATTTACCTAAAGTTGTAGTAGCACCCTAGACTAAGTGTATCAAGCACTAAGAAAAAAAAAATGAAAACTGAAGTACCTTGAACATTAATGCACGATGACGAGGCAAGCCGATTGTAAGAGAACCAAGTGGCAAAACCATGCTACCAAGGGTTGCTTTCAAACTATAGCTAAGACTGCGCCATGCTCTTGACAAATTGCTGGGATCCCCAACTGATCCACCCATATAATCAGAAACTAAAACAGCAAGCCTTCCCACCAAAGCACTGCCTATGAAAATTTGACATTCTGACCTTGACTTGACAGTCATCTCCAGTGCCTTCTGTTCAAGTTTCAACAAATTAGCATCAGCAGCCCTATTGACCAGCACTGCTTCCCAGGTGACACCATCTGAGACAGGTGTTCCTTGCAAATCAACGAGAGGAGGCATTCTGTCTGTTGTGGACTCGGTCAGGATTCCATACAGGTCATAAAAACCATCCAAGACCTTGTCATCATAGCTAAGAGCATTGTAATTCTGTGAAGCATGCATAAATCTACGATATGAGATTGGTTAGAAAGGAATAAACATGTGATAAATTGAGTCCGAGAAAAGAGTGTCAACTGAAGGAATAAATCTAATGTATATCATATTAACTTCCTATTAGTCTACAAATATCTTCAGTGCATAGAAAAATGAGATATAAGCCAAAGCCAGAGACTGCAGACCAGGTTTAAAAAGAAGATAACAGAAGTCATAATCAAAAGAGAAACATTGACCTCTGCTATGTTTTCCACATGTAGAAAAAGTAACAAATGGAAAGCACTGACATCTTCCTGGTTGATTTTCCGGTGACAATAGGCCATTAGCATGCACTAATTCATACATTTATATATATTCCCTCCATCACTACAATATTCAAGACTGTGCTTTTTAATTTCTAGAACAAAACCATCAACTATCTCCTTGACAATGAGCATTCCAATAAGATCAAATAAGCAAGATTTCAAGTCATTGATCTCATTAAAACACAGGAGTTGAAGGAACCAACTTCACACACTAATAAACATCCAGCCATAGATGTGGAAGAGGAAACTAAAAAGTTGTCAAGAACACTCCTTTCTTTACTACCACAACTTCACTTATAATACTAAAATTGAGAACGATGTAGCTTTCCATTTCCTCCCCTTTTTCTCTTCCAATCAGCATTTTTGTAATCTCCACTAACTTGATGGAAGTTAAAAGGTCCCTACTCCTTTCTCCTTTCCTTTTCTTCTTTCATATGTACATGATCTTTCAGATTTTCTAAATTGTGATGGTCATGATTTGTCCACTATTTCTGATTTCCAACTGGTTAGAGTTAATAATACAGAGGAGCATTATTATGAACCTTCAACAATATTATTTACGGTGCCATAATGATACTATAATTGATAGTTTCAGGTGTTTCTTTATTTACAGGAGCTAATAATACGAGTGACATAGGATTTCTAATAATGGCACCCTCATCAGCCATTTTTCTCTCCTTCTCTTGTTTCCACAGTTCCATTATCATTATGTCGGAGACGATCTAATTCATGGAAGCAATTTTATAAATTTATTGGCAATCTAAAAACTGTCAGGAGAACAATCTAATGAACAAATTCCATTCATATACATTTTCCTCAAACCATTGTATTGCATCACAGAGGAGTTGACGTAACAAGTAGCTGTTAAGCAAAAAACATTTCTCATAACTTTCTACTGTATCTAGACTATGAAAACGGATACTTTGAATAGATTAGACAGGGGAAATGAAGAGACAGACAAACGTACCCAATACCGATAAGCGATGACTTCAGCAGGAGTATTCTCGGGTGCACAAGAGCCCAAGCTTATTTGCTTAACAGCCTCAATCTGAACTGCCTCGGGATCCTCACTTGCACTCAACTCCAAAGCCAGTTGTATCTGATACTCCTCCTCAACATCAGGATCCCTGGAGGTGGTAGACCCTGAATCACGCCTTGCAGCTTCTGAAACAACATCAAAACCACTACTACTAATTGACTCCGGTTGCTCCACCTTCTCTCCTCTAGTCACATTTGAAGATAATGGTGGACTTGGACTTTTTCTATTAGCAACTGAACTTAACCAATTTGAAAGACCAGAAAAGGGTTTATTCTCTTGTGACCTAGAATGCAAAGACTTATTATCAGGGGATGATCCATTAGTGGACTTATGGCCTCTTGATGAATTTGACCCCTCTGCATCCTCTAATTGATTGGGCATGATATGAAGCTTCTTGAGAAAGTTCTTCATATTCTTTGACTAATTTGTTCAGTGCAAAAGAAATAAAAATCTGGCCATAAACCCCTCCATTGTCGTGGACCAAGCATGAAATCTCAATCACAAAAAGTCTAAAATACAACCAATAGAAACACAAATTATGTTCAAACCAATCCAAAACACGGATATTGCCTCAAAGCCCGCAACATTAACTGACCCTAAATCAACCCATCAAATTCCAGTAAGCAGAATAACCATTTCAAGCAATACCCAGTTCATCTTTTCAAAAATCAAGAATGCCCAGATGCTTCAATTGAATGAAAATAGCTTCCCTTCCAGGGAACAGCAACACCCTTGCCTACTTGCATGCATTACACAAACAAAGACTATCCCACTAAACAGAATTGATATTTGCAGCCTCCAACAAGAATAAACCAATACCAAGACAGTATAGAATGGATCTTTCTTTGGATATAGGGAAGATGGTACATAGAAAAGAGAGAAGAAAGGGTCTTAAGGAGGGTTAAGTTTGGAAACAAGAAAAGGTAAGAGATGCAGCAGAGAGACAGCAAAGCCAAAGAGCAACAAGTGGGAGAGTAGGACTCGAGAATGAAGAAAAGAATGACCCACTAGGAGTTTTTGAGGCACAAGGATCTCAAGGTCCCATAAAAAAGATTAATTTAGTGGCAAACAGAAACAATCTCAGCTCGCTCACTCCCCTTCTCTCTCTCTCAATCTTTATAAAAAAAAAAAAAACTGCTCCTAGCTGTGGATCTCTCTCTCTCTCTCTTCAGAAGGTCCAAAAACTGATGTCTCTTTCCTGGTCCCTCTCTCTAGATGGGATTGAAGTCTCAAACTCCTCCCTCCCAATGGAGGGGTATTATGGTGGGCATTAGTTGGAAATTTGTGAGGCATGGAATAATATTCAATTTGCAAGTTGAAGAGATTTTACTTTGAAACTAGTATTATTTCTTCAACTTTTTTTCTTTTCAAATGTTTGACTTGTCGTTTTGTGCTCAGGCATCCTTTTCCAGTACCTTTTGGAATTCGGACATGTTTTGTAAACCGAATTGATTTAGTAACTAATGGTGTTTTTTAAAAATATTTTTTTGTTTTAAAATATATTAAAATAATTTTTTAATTTTATATATCATTATATTAAAATTATTAAAAAATTAATTTAATATTTTTTCTAATGAAATATATTTTTAAACTATATTAAAAAAATTATTACACTTTCAAACACTCATTAATTATAAGCTATTTTAGATTTTTATCTGTTAATGTTTTAAAACTAAAGATACAAAAATAGATAAGATTGTAGAGAGAAAGATGAAAATTAAAAATAAATATATTAATGAAATAGTTTTGAGTGAATTTAAGTTTTTTTTAGATAAAAATAAAAGATAAAAAGAGGCAAAAGGAAAGTTATGATGAAGGCTAAGATTGCTATTAATTATAATAATATAATTATTATATTGCTCCTTGACCATTAAAACTTTGAACTATGTATTTAGAATAAGATATTCTTTTTACCATGATACAGTTGTTTGTTATATGTTGATAATTTTGTTTTTAATATACAATAAAATTTCTTATTTAACCTTGTAATTAAATAGTATAATTCCTATTAATCAAGGATATTTTTGTATTTCTAATTTTTTTTAATAGTATAATTACTTTGATGTCCCTAAATGCAAAACCAATTAAACTCTCGTCCAGGGATTTTTTTGTTATCTTACAATTTTTTTATTGTAATTTTCAAGGATACTCATGAACATTGTTATAAATTACATTTATTAAATATAATTTTAAAAATAATCTATTTACACTTAAGAGATCGTCCAACCACCGAACACCATCTTCAAAAGCGATATTTGGAAGATATTAATGCCCTCTACATGGTAGTACAACCCTTTTCCAAGATTTCTAGCAGTTTCTCATGATGACTATTTTTTTCTCTCTCTCTCCTCCTCGAGTTTTGCACCAACCTTTGCAAAAATTCAAAACAGCCTTCTCAATTTTTTTCTTCCTTGATATTTGGTTCTTATACTTTTTATTTTATTTTAGAATAAGCTATAAAGTTAAAGATGCTTTTCAATTTCACTCCATTATATTTTTTAATCTATAAAAAATTTATCAAATCATAAATATTTTTCAATTTCACCCCTTGACATTTTTAAATATATAAATAGTCTATTAAATTTTAAATATTTTTCAATTTCACCCTTATGATATTTTTAATCTATCAATTTTTTTTTATTTTGTTATCTTTGAAATTTGAACCTCTTTTTATTTTATTTCAAATCATTTTTATTTTTTTTTAAATCGCATCCTTCTTTGGTTTTTTATATCAAGTTTTATCTTTATTGTTTTTGTTGTTTTTGTAGGTTTTTTCTAAATATTTTTTATCGATCTTATTCTTCAGAATTAAATTGGTTGAGAATTAAGTTTCTTGATTGCATCCAGATAAAAGACTTTATAAGTTGTAACTTTTAGATAATAAACCAGGTTTAAGAGATTTGCTGGGTTTGCCTGGTCTTTTTCCCTTTTTCTAAAATTATGTTTTTTTATTTTTTTATTTTTATCCTTTTTCTGTTAAGTTAATGGTTTAACTCTATTGGGTTAGCCCTCAACAATATATTTCTATTTCACCCCCTATCAATTTTTTTAATCTATTAAATTAAAAATGTTTTTAATTTCACCTCGTGTGATTTCTTAATTTTTTAAATTTGATCTTTATTCTTTTAAATGCAATTTATTTTATTTGGAATTTGTTTAATTTTATTTTCAAATTCCATCCTACTTAGGTTTTTTTTTCTATCAAATTTTATCCATATTGTTTTTGTTGTTGTTTTTTTTCTTTTGCAAAGTTTTTTTATGAATATTTTTTTCATGATTTCATCATTTAAAATTAAATTTATTAAGAGTTAAGTTTATTGATTGAACTCAGATCTAGGATTTTACAAGTTGTGGGTTTTAGATATTAGAACATGTTTAAAAGGTTCACTCAGATTTATTTGGTTTTTTTCCATTTCGAGCTTATTTTTAATCTTTTTTATGTTTTTTTTTATTTTTTGGGTTTGATTCTATTATATTAGCCCTTTATATTTCTTTTTTAATTTCATCCCAACTATTTTATAATCTATAAATAATCTATCAAATTACAAATATTTTTCAATTTCATCCCCTATGATTTTTTAATCTTTCAAATTTAATATTTATTCTTTTAATTGCCATTTATTTTGTCTAAGATTTGTTTTTCAAATTTCATCCTCCTTAGTGTTTTTCTCTTAAATTTTATTCTCATTCTTTTTGTTGCTTTTTTTTTTATCATTTAAGTTTTTTTATCAATATTTTTTCAACAATTTCATCATTCAAAATTAAATTAGTTGACAAGTAAGTTTCTTGATTGAACTCGAATCCAGAATTTAAAGAGTTGCAAGTTTTTAAGATTAGACTAGGTTTAAGAGGCTCACTTGAATTTTATGATTTTTTTTCCTTTTTTTAAGCTCATGTTTTTTTTTTCTCTCTCTCTCTCTTTTTAAGTTTTACTCTTTTTTATGTTTTATGATTTTTCTTCTATTAGGTTAGCATTGAGTTGTTTAATAATCCAGATAGTCTGAAGTATTGTTCTTTTTATCTTTTTTTATTAGTTTTTTAATTGTTGTTGTTTTTTTCATATTATTTAAATTACCATTTGAACCAATGACTCGGGACTTGGATTTTTTTAGCCTAGCACTTTTTTCACAATAAAAAAGAAGAAGAAGAAATTTACTTGACCCATAATGAAGCACATGCAACATATATAGTGTCTTTTATATCTTAACTATTTTTATCTTTTTTTTTTATTATTCTAAAATAATAGCTCAACAGTAACTTAAAATGTGATAATGATGATATATACTTGACTACTCCAGTTTTAAGGAGATCATTAACAAAACACTATTTATTAGAATAATTTTTTATTCTTTTCTATTTTTCCCTTCAACAATCTAATCTTTTTTCTTTTTTTATTTAGCTTTTTTTAAAAAAATTATCCTTCAATATTAGGTTGTTTTAGGAATTGAGCTTCATAATTTTAAATTTTTTTGTATGTTGATTTATATACCGGTGTCATACATTTAGTTTTTTTTTTTTAATTTCAATCTTCAACATGAAATCTGTTAGAAGTTGGGCTTTGTAGTTTTTTTTTCTATGAATTTACCTCGATATCATGACTCAGGTCATGAGTTTAATAAGTTAACTCAGGTTTGTTTTTTTTCTAATTTATTTTTCTTCAATTTAAATCTTCAACATTTGGTTGGTTGAAAATTAAGCTACATTGTAGCTTAATTTTCAACCAACCTAATGTTAGTCCCAGTCCCAGTCCCAGTCCCAACTTAATTTTTAATTAATGGTATTTTCCAGCAGCTCACAATCTTTGGCAAGACTGCGGGGTTGGATATTAATCCGAGTGAGTCTTCAATTTTATTTGAAGGTGTTAGTCCCAGTCAGAAGCTAAGTATTCTTTATAATACAAGCTTTCATGAAGGATGCTTTCGTTTCACTTATCTTGGAGTCCCCCCAAGCCCTCGTAGGCTTTTTACTGGTCAGTTTTCCCCTCTACTGCATTCCTTGGAATTGTCTATTCAAGGCTGGATTGGCAAGCACCTCACTTTTGCTGGAAGGCTTAAGCTCCTGAGATCTGTTTTATATTGGAAGGTGCAGTTTTGGTTGAACATCTTCCCGCTGCCAGTCTTTTTTTAAATCCTTTTAGTGGAGATGGATTGTTATACCTTATAGTGCTAAGTCTTTTTTTTTTTTTTATGTTTTAGATATTTCAATATTATAACATACTCATATTTTTCACCTTCAACTGTAAATAAGAGGCATAACTTCTATTTATAAGAAAATCTAAAAACCTTATAAATGGTAAAATATCAATTTTCCTTTTACATAATATCATATATATTATTTGAGGCTAATTTTAGAAAAAAATTCAATCAAGTCCCTACTTGATTTTTCTAGATCTAAAACTGTAATTCCTTATATAAATTACACTCAAATTCTTAATTTTTAAAATTTATTTATAATCAAGTCACACTTGATTAATCATTTCATTTTAATTTTTGACAAATGGATCTTATATGTGTGACCCATTAGATTCCCTAATAAGTTAGCTCAAATATAAATCATAATCCAAAATAAAATAGGATTAAATAAATTAAACAAACTAATTTATTATCAATTCAGCAATTGATTTATTTATATTTGAATATTAAGTACAATGTCTAGTAATCTGTTACGATCCTTTAAATATTAGAAAAGTCATGAGTGGTTTGACTTAACCTTTCAATGACTAGTTTCTTAGTGTAATTATTATTTATTCATCAACAGTGTTCTAATTTAGACATTAAAACATGAAATGTGTCTACCATGTCAAATCATATTTGTTCTTAATATCATAGTGATTAATTCTTTGAATAAGATTTGAAAGTCTTTACAAATCTCATTACATCTAACGCAAGGATTTACAATCAATACTATTTAAAAATAGATAAAACATTTTTTATAATTCATCAAGGGTGGTGAATCCTCTTTTAATTACTTAAATATTTTCATATAGTTCATGTTACACTCAATATCTACCCATTTGTTATCCTTGATTAGGACAGTGTGTAGTAAAATCAAAACATAACACTCTTTATATAGGATAACTTAGTAATTTCAAATTTAAAGATCAATTATATAACCGTCACGTGAACTTTTTCATAAACACAAGTGATCTCTTCATATAAAATTCACATACGAGTCAATCTGACAAGCACCTACCTATTAGTTCTAGGTATCCCTCATACCTCAACTTATGAGAACAACTACTTCCTTTCATAGAAAAAAGAATATAATATGTGTCAATCTTAATATCCGGTCATAATAGAGTATTAACCATGGATATTTTATGAACAATACACTAATACAATAGGAATCTCATAATTATAACAACTTTGTAATTTTCTTTGCAAATCATTTTTATCTTATAGACTTTATCTTTACTATAGATTCATTAATCAAATATTTTATGTATATTAAAAATAAATAAATCTTTGTTAATAGATTAAATATATAATTATATAAATGAAGTCAATATTACATGTAACCCAACTCGTCAAAAGAGAAAAAAGAAAAACGAGAAGCTATTAAAGTGATCAAATCAATATAATACTTTATATGTAAAATTTAATCATAACAAATTTAACTTATTTAAAAGATAAAAAAAAAAAAGAATTATTTAAATTTCTTAAGGGTCGACCCTTGGCACATACAGCAGCCATGGCTTTTGGATGCTGATGTGGATCCTACGAATCCATTCTACTTTTGTTTAGTAAAACCAATCCATCATGTTGCTGTACATATGATGGCTTTATCGTCCCCTCACATTGCGTTTTAAACGTTTATTTCCACCAACGACTACAAACAATAATCCTTCCCTAATGGAATACTTTAGTAAATAACTTTTCAGTTGCATGATATGTTATAAAAGTTAGGATGGAAATGAAAGAAACCCTTTTTTTTATATATTAAAATAGTTGAGTACACACTCGACAAAATATTAAGCGCATATATATATATATACACTTTTTAATGAACTCTTAGAAGTCTACCGGTATGAATATAGTGTTGAATAATAAATTTAAATTTAAAGTTTAAATTTCATGATAGACATTTAAACATGTTTTTTTTTGTGGTATATGTTCTAGCATAGTGTTTTATGTTGTGAGTCGATACTAATTAAAATTGAATGACTTAACTATTGCTTCTTTTTCTTTTTTGAAAATTAGATTTGTTTAAATTATATTTTAAAAAATTTAATGAAATAACACAATTGAATATATATGAGATTGTGAATAGTAACTTTATAAGAAGTCGCAATTGAGAATAATGACTTCTAGAGAGATTATTAAAATAAAATTGCATGAATTTTAAAAGAAAAGGAGAGAAAGAGCTTAGAGGTATATCGAAGTTCTGATTATGATATCACTAATATTATTAAAAAAATCTTGAAGAGATGAATCTAACAACATAAAAAAGGGTTATCAATTTTATAAATTATTTTAAATATTAATAAAAAATAATAGAAATTAAATTTGAAGGGAAAATTAATTGAAGAGTTGGCTTGAGAGGGCCAACACAAATTTTAAGGAGGAGAAGAAAAGAAAAAAAAAATATTATTGATATCGAACCAAGCTAATAAAAGCATATGTGCTAGCTAAGGATAGAGGGGTTGTTGAAAAAATTTCATAATCACCTTTGATGTCACAAGATGCACTAATAGAAAAATGTGGGATCTCCTATAGGGCTCCTTTTTTTTAATTAAAATAATTTTTTGTATTTATTAAAAAACCTAATTATCCACCTCTCAAATTGATTATAACTAAAAAATTCATAATGAAAAATATAAAAATGCCCCCATATGATAATTTATATATATATATTATTTTTTATTTTTTGCTTTTAAGAAGAATTTCATCAATTTACTATTTATGGGAAGAAAAAAAACCCGAGCCATCGAGCATTGCATTTAGCCTCATTAACCAAACTCTTGAACTTGAAACTCCACGAGCATAAAATTCTATAAAAGCTGCGTGTGTGTGTGGCTTTAAAAATCCTATAAAATGAAAAAATAATAATTTGTACTAGCTAGAAACGATAGCAATAATTGTAGATATTCGCTAATTGTGATATGTAAAATAAACCGTGATAAATCCCATATTTAATTTGAATTTCTCAAGGCAGTGCATCAATTAAAATGTTGGATAAATAATTATAGCAAACCTTATTTATAGCCTTAAGAGGTTGGTCCACTAGTTAAAGAGGCAATTAATTCCATTTAGCATTAATATTCTTTTCATATACATATTTCATAATATACTAAGATTTTAGTCATTTTTCTTCATTACATGTATTTCCTTACTCCAATAAACCCTAGATACCATTTGAAAATGTAGTGCAAACTGATTCCTCAAAAATTCAAAAAATTAATTATTAAAAATTAATTTTTTATATGTTTTAGATTATTTTAATATATTAATCTTAAAAATAATTTTTAAAATATAAAAAAATATATTATTTTAATATATTTCAATATAAAAAATAAAAAACAATTATAATCATACTTGAAAAAAAGTTTCGGTACATGAAAATCTTAAGAATTCAAAAACAAATTACTCTTCCGCTACTTTAGAAAAAGGTCTTGTCTTGTCTTGGCAATGTTGTTTTACTCTAGATCTTGACATAATATTATTTGTAAAGGCACTTATAATTCGTGGGCCACCTTGGTATATATTAAGCAGCCAATAATTTACAGAACCCTAATTTTCTATCAAGAGGATTGCTTGGTTTAGTGTAATAATTACCATGAGAAATCGATGTGTTTTGCCCACAGAGGATGAAGATGACTGATGAAACATACATCATTTCATAGCATGGAGCTATAGCAATTAAAGTGCTGACTCTTAGCTCCCGGGGACCAGGAACCTGTTGCTCGTATTGGTGAACAGAAAGATGAAGCATCGAATTATTAAAGCATCAATTCACATACCTTTTATAAGAAATCTATATATTAATCTGCCAATAATAAATTTATCAAAATAAAAAAAATATTTTTAAAAAATAATTATAATCACACTTTTAAACAGGTTATTAAAATAAATAAAACGAAATTTAAAATTAGATTTTAAAAGTTAAAATACCTAGACTTTAATTTTTCTATTATTAGAAAAATAAACCAAAGAACAACATGTTATCCCTTATCTTATTTAAAAAAACATAATTAAATATATTTGCATGTTTTTTTAGTTTAAGCACACTAGGAATTTTTAAATTTTATTTTTATGGTGTGATTATATAAGAATAATTGGGATATTCTTATTTTTTAGGCTTAATACACAATTTGAAAATTACTTTATAGATTATGATAAGTTGTGTTAGGAAGAACCAATCTCCTTAAAAAAAAACAGCTTTGTTCACCAAAATAAAAAATAAATGAATAACGAAAAGAGAGTTTTGTCTTTTTTATTATTATTATTTTAATTGTTTTAAGTTTGTATTTGACATGATGTTGATAGATAAGTCATGTCTATGTCAAATTTTTAAAAAAAAATGCATAAATAAGAACACAAAGTTTAAAAAGAATAAATACAATTTGTACTCTATAATTTTAATTATTCAATTTCTTTAAAGTAATTATTTTAATATTTATAAAATTAAATAGAAATAGATTTTTAGAATAGTACACAAAATAAACTGGCAACTTCCAAAATTTCATAGCACACAATTTACTAGGGAATCTCTCCGTTTTCCGTTTTTCGAGTAGTACTAATTAGGAGAAAGAAGGAAATGTCATTTTTTTTATTTTAATAATAAAAACATTTTTAGATTAATTTATACATCAATCAAATTTAAATACTCTGCCCGATTTTAAGAACACACCATGTCATATAATAAAAAATATATAATAAATATTTCTAAATACTAGTCTTACTATTTAAATTTAAAAAATCAAAGAAATAAGTATAACTTTGGTATCAACCCATTAAATTAAATAAAAAAAACCCATTAAAAAACTTTAAAAGACGTGGGGAAAGCACCGTAGCTTCCCCACGCCTTTTAATTATACTTATATACAATAATTATTATTATTTTATATAATAATAATTATTATAATTATATTATAATATATATTATTTTTTGTTTTTATTTTTTTCTTCTGTATTTGTTTTGGTTTTTTATGCTTTTATGGTTTTTTTGGCTTCTTTCTTAGTTTTTTTTCCTTTTAATTTTTTTTGTTTAATTTAGTTTGTTAATTGATCCCGAGTTTGACGGGTTAACCTGGTTTGACAAGTTAAATAGATATTTTATTTTTTTGTTTTTAATTAATTTTTTTCATTTAGTTTAATTTATTGATGTTAAATTTCTTTCTATTTAATTATCAGACTTTTATAACACGTATTCCAAGTTTGACAGGTTAACCCAGTTAATTATGGGTTAACCCGTTATTTTTTTTTCTATTTAGTTATTAAACTTTTATGACGTGAATCTAATATTTGATGGGTTCACCATAGCTAAAGCTGTTTTTTTTTTTAGTTTTTTTTTTAGTTTTTGGTTTTTTTTACTGTAGCAGTTTTTTCTTTTTTTTTTCCCTTTGCTTTTTTTTTTTAATTTTTTTTTCACTGTAGCAGTTTTTTTTAGATTTTTTTTAACGCGTGAGTTTTTCATTGTAGAAGCTTTTTTTTTTCCTCGCTTTTGTTTCTTCTATTTTTTACATATAATGTATCACTGTGCACACAGTAAAACACTTGACTTTTTTTTTTCATTTTTGTTTTCCTTTTTTTTCCCGTTTTGCCCATAGATTTTTTTTTTTGCTTTTTTCTTTGTGTTTTTTTTTCTTTTAATGAATTTTTTTTGTTCAATTTAGTTTGTTAATGTGAAAAAAAAAAATTAGTTATCATACTTTCATTACACGGATCTCGGTTTTTTTTATATATTAAGCTGGTTGAGAACTTAGCTTTGTAGTTTTTTTTTTAAAAAAAAAAACACTATGGATTACTACAGTGTTTCTCTTACATGATTTTTGTTTGGCTGCAGTGTTTCCCCCACATGTTTATTTTTTAAATTATCTTTATTAAATTTATTTTTTTAATATTGAGTTGGTTGAGAATTTAGCTTTAGTTTTAGCTTTTTCCACGTTTTTTCATTATAATTATTATTCTATTATATTATATTATATGACTGTTTTTTTCTTTTGTTTTTTCTTTTTAATTTTTTTTAATGAATTTTTTCTGTTTGATTTAGTTTGTTAATGTTAATTTTTTTTATTTAGTTATCATATTTTCATGATACGAATCTCGGGTTTGATGGGTTAACCTGATTTGACGAGTTATTTTTTTCATTTAGTTTAGTTTGTTAAAGTTAATTTTCTTTCTATTTAATTATCAGACTTTCATGACACGTATCCTGAGTTTGATGGGTTAACCTGGTTAATTCTGGGTAAACCTGTCATTTTTGTTTTTTAGTTATCAAACTTTAATGACGCAAATCCCAGGTTTTACGGGATAACCTGGTTTAAAGGGTTAACCCAATTAATTCAATTTCTTTTTCTTTTTCTTCATTAGTTTTTTCCTTTCTGTTGATTTTTTCTTTGTTTTTTTAATTAATCTATTTAATTATCATACTTTTATGACACGACCTTATAGCAAGATCCATATCTAATATTCTTAGGTCCGGTGTTACAGTGAGACTCACTTAAACTTGGGTCATGCAAGTTTAATTTTATTATAAATATTATTCTTAGATCAGGTGTTGCAACAAAATCTAAGATTTTTAAGTATAATTTTATAAAAAAATCTAAAATTTTTAAATTTTTATTTTTTAAAATATTTTTTTTTAAAAAAAATAACTCGCAGTATAATGCGAGTATCAAAACTAGTCAACTTCTATGACTAGTCGAGTCCGCGTGGATTTATTATTGATAGGCAGGCGGCTTTTGTTGTCAGCAAGTGTTCAATGCCAAAGCAAAATATGCTTGCCATTCTTATTCTTTTTCTTTTTTAAGAAATGTATGTAAATAATGCTACCAATTCATGAAAAAAAATATAAAAACTATAGTGTTAAATAAAAAGGGAAATCTTCATTTTTAAAGGGAATATGTGGATGGTAAGTGGACCTATATTCTGTACTGGTATTTATGTTAGTATTTAAAGAAAAATGATGTGTTATTTTGAAATTAATTAGTATTCAAATTAAATAGGATTTACGGAAAGGAGTGTGAGACAAAAGTTGCTAAAATCCAGACCACCACTGTCCAAGAAAAAAGCAGCTAAAAGTGGAAAATCTCCATGCCTCTGTGTAAAATTACTCTGCGATCCAAGCCA
Source organism: Populus tomentosa (assembly GCA_018804465.1). Classification (NCBI taxonomy): domain Eukaryota; kingdom Viridiplantae; phylum Streptophyta; class Magnoliopsida; order Malpighiales; family Salicaceae; genus Populus; species Populus tomentosa. The sequence continues at coordinate 4,053,434 of CM031997.1, forward strand.
GGGACTGTTTGGGGAAAATTTTATGGTGCTTGGATTGTTTTTTCCTTTTCCAAGATGCAATGTTGTTTTTTTTTTAACCTGGATATTTGAGTGAGCTTATATATATTTTAATTTTAATTTTTATACCCGTGCCCACAAAAATTTTCCATATCAGAATAAGGTAAATCACTAATTTTTTTTTATCAGGAAGCACAATCCCTATAAAATTTTATGATGCTTGTATTGTTTTTTCCTTCCCAAGATGCAATGTTGACTTTTTTTTAATTGGGGTATTTATATTAGCTCACATCTATTTCGACTGGACTCTTAAACCCATGCCCATAAAAGATTTCCGTACAATAATAAGGTAAATCACTAATTTTTTTTTTATCAGAAAGCATGATCCCCAGAAAATGTAGCCAGTAAGATTCGAATGTTGACTTCTAATTCGATTCAATTGTATCTTTTTATAATTCCACTAGAAATCAATCAATATAGTTTAGTAATGTAACGTCTAAAGTCTTTCTGAATCGTCAATTTTATGACAATACTTAATCAGTGAGCGCAAATTGATTGGCTATCACATTATTTCTTTTTCTTTTTGGTCGGCAGCATTTAAAAACGCTGCTTAAATATTGTTTAGTAAAAAATTGAATTTTTTTATTTAAAATTATATTTTTAAATCGTTTTGATGTGTTGATATTAAAAATAAATTTTAAAAAATAAATTTTAAAAAATAAAAAATATATTATTTTAATATATTAAAAAAAAAACATTTAAAAATCATTACTTCTCTTTTAGTTTATAAAAATTAATTATCTTTGATGAAAACAAGATGTATATAATATATTAATATTTTTTCAATCGAACTTGCAATGTAGTTTTAGAATTTGCTAGACCGTGCGGTTTGTTGACTTTTATGCTACAGGAGTATCTTTTTATCAATGCTAAAAAAAAAGGTAGACATGGGCAACATGATACATTATTATAAAAATAAAACAAAAAAAAATAACCATGATGGATATAACTTAAATGATTAAGTTTTATATTTATTTTTTTAAAATATCAGTTTAGATCTTAGAAATCTTAAAGCAACTGAAAATTTGCATGTTTATTAACTTCAAGATCCGTAAAATTAATTAAAATACGTATAAACTGATCCGGACATCTATATTAATTAAAAAAATTTTAATTTTTAACCCCAAGGTTATGTACTATTTTCTTGTTTACGTAAATCAATGAATTGATAAATTTTTAAAATGTATCCAAAGATTGAGATAGAAAGTGAAACAAAGATACATGCTAAAATATTCATGCATGGAGATCTATAAATTTATATTCATTTAATTATACAATAAAAAAGATTATTTTTTGCAAGAAAATCCATTAAAAATGAAAAAAATGAAAGAATCTCATTAAAAAATAAATATTGAATTTATTGATATTTAATAAAATAAATAATATTTCAAACATAATTCGATTATTCAATTATAATTAACTTTGATTAAACTTGAAGAAAAAAACAATAATAAAAGGTTTTACAAAAAGAGTTCCTCCTAATATAAAAAGTAATAATGCATAATCTCATTTCAAAACAAATTCAAAGCTAAATAGCATTCAGTGGAACAATCTTTTAAGAAATAATTTTAGTTATTTTATTTAAATAAATGTTAATATTTTTTAAAAAAAATTACCATTAAAAAAGAGGTTGAGATGCTTGATGGACCGCTCTTTGCCCATTCTATGTTTGTTTGTTTTTTTTTTTTTTTTTTACTATGTTGGACCAGCAATGTATTGTCTGCCAGTCTTTTTTTTTTTTTTTTACAGCTAGATGACACGTCTTCTACACTAAAGTTGGGTCTCCGACATCTGGAAAAAAAAATATTTTTAAAAAACTTATTTATTATCTTAGATTGTCCAAAAATCAGTTTTTAAATACAACTCAACCTGAATTAATAATAATAATAATAATAAAAACCTTTTATAAGAAAAATCCTAAACTTGTCAATTGATGACTTTTTCTTCTTCTTTTTTTTTTTTGTCATTTTCTAACAACTTTCTTTCTCTCTTTAAAACTCAAGAACTAAAAAATAAAAAAAATATTTTTTTTTTTACCAAAACTGAATTTTCAAAAATTAAAAATAGTAGAAATGAACTCATATGAAAATAGGTGGATCAAAGAAGAATTCCCATGTCAACTTGTAAATGATCACTTAATTGATCCCTTGTGTTTTTTACTTTGATTTTTTATTTTTAAATCTTGTCTTTTCTTAACAAATTAAAAGTAATTGGCCAACAATTTGCCCACAAAAAGGATCAGATTAAAGATTAAAAAAATTGATGATAAATTCATAGTAAAATATAAAAGAGCGCACGTTGAAAATGAGTAGTTTTTTAAAAACCAAATTGTAATAAAAAGCCAAAGTTGAGTATATAATAATTATTCAAGGTTGGGAAACTGTAGAAAATTAGTTACGGCCAATTTTGCATTGGAAAGCATGATCCATAACTTCTAATTATAGTACATGGGAAATATTTGTCATTACAAAGAAAATATTTGATTCTATTTTGATACATGCACTGATTATACACTCAAAAAAGTAGGTTAATGGTTTAAAATATTCTTATATAATAAGATATATGATAAATTTTATTCTTAAATATACATTAAATCTTTTATTTATCTTTTGACAAGATTTACATATTTAGTGATGTGATTGCATTTAATTATTTTTTATTTTTAAAATGTCATTGTAAGCCAAACAAATTGAAGATTTTCATATCTGAATTACGCTATATTAATAGTCAGAATGATAGATTAGATATATATTTAAAGATAAAATAGAGTCAATTAATTAAAACAAATAAAAAAATTGAAGAGTTATATTATTGTATTAGAATAGATTGAACAGTGAATTACGGATACACAAGTCAGATTTTTATTATATTTATATTTCATTCATTATTAATTATGTAAAAATTTTGAGATATGCATATTTTGATTATTGGGTTTTAAATATTCATTGGGATATTTATTACCTAAGTATTATTTATTATTCAATATAAAACAAATCACTAAAATTATTATACTTTTTACATCCACGTATATTTAAAGATTTTATATAAGTGTTATAGAGTAAATGAGAAGGTGAAGATTAAATGGGTCTTGGAATTAATTTTTTGGTTGCTATAAATTGGGAAATGTCTTAGATTATAGGCTATAGGTTTTAGATTCTTCTATGATTTTTTTCATCTAAAAACAAAAAACATAAGGGAGACTTAATTTTGATTAGTAATTTTAACTAATTCATTAGATTAATATTTTGGAGAAAACTCTCAACTTCTATTAATATAAATAAAAATTGATTCTTGTAATGTAAAATAAATTTGCAAGAAAATACTTTAAAGGAAGTGAATTTGCTAATCCAATAAGAAGATCATGATAGATATAGTTAAACAGCTAATGAAGAATGGAATTTCAGAAGTGTAGAAGGGTGCCAATGGATATGGAGGAGGTTTTAGTTATAAAAAATTACTTGTGAGGGTTGCTTACTTAGATCAAAATGATGCTGAAGGAATCTCAGTTGGAATACATATCAAATGATGAGGAGGATTGTAAAGAGGAGGACTCCCCATTGATTAAGTTATCCATGAAGGAAAAGAAAAGTATTAGAAAACCTTAGAGACAAACCATTATCGTAAAGGTAATGAGGGGAATAGGCTATACATATTTGTTGTATATTGTAGCAATGGTTACCGGAATAATTCCACAATTAAACAATCCAGACAAGATTGAATTGTGGATATGTGTTATTTTTATAATTTGCTAAAATAAGGAGGAGGAAGGAGAAATGATAAATTGAGAAAGAAGAACTAGTTGTATTCATTCATTATATTTTTTGCATACAAAACAATATGTTACAATATATTCTTAAAGGAAGCTAAAACACTGTAGAATTAGCTTCTCTCTACACCTGTATAGTAGGCAACAGAAATAACTAATTAACAGTTGAGTATAAAATGCAACGCATGGATTAAGTTATACGGTGTGTTTTGATAATGATGTTTTATTTCCTTCGTGTTGGACGATATAACCAGCTACAATGTTCCCCCTTCTAATTTTTAATTCGTAACAACTTCCCCCTTTTTCGATTTCGACCTTGTCCTTAGGGTTAATTTATAGGAATTTGAATCTGGAAACTTCCACAAATTCCCAAGTAGAGTCAATGGGAGATTGATTCTTCTAATGGATGAGGATTTGTGTGGCAGCTTAATTTTTTTTTTTTACCATTCTTCTCTCTAAGATAGCTTGGGGCTGTAAGGGAGAAACTTAGGGCTATAAGGGATTCTCTTTTGAGAGGTAAGGAAGAGTTGAAGTAGTCATGTGATTGCTTAGATGTTTCTTTAGTGGGAAGATATGGAACACAGGGTGAATAGACGTTGAGGTAGGCAAATTGAGTTTATAGGCCACAACTCTAATTTTTTTCCAACACCAAGTACGAACCACGATATTTTCAAGCTAATTTTTGAGAAATTTAATGTGCCATAGTAGTCTGATGATAAGGTTATAATTTGAGATAAACATAATCTCCCACTTCAAAACTTATTTCACTTCTTTTCTCAATTTCCTTGTGTGACATCGTTTATTATGCATGTTGTATAGTAGCTCTAAATTTCTTGAACATTTATTCCCTCGTGGTTAAGTAAGCATCTACAGCTACCACCGTATAGTCCTTAGGAATATAGGGTATATAAAGAGGTGGCTTTAAGCCATACAATATCTCACAAGGAGTAACATTAGTGGGAGAGTGGAAATTGGTGTTATACCACCATTTAACCATAAATAGCCACTTGACGTATTGATTAGGATTCTCCCTAACCATACAATGAAGATAGTTCTCATGACATTTGTTTATTATCTCTGTCTGACCATCAATTTGTGAGTGATAAGTTAGAGAATAGTGTAAGTTGATCCCTTGATGATTGAAAACTTGTTTCCAGGAATGGCTAAGAAAAACAGGATCTCAATCACTAATAATAGTAACTGACAGCCCATGTAACTTGTAGACATAACCCATGAAGGTTTTAGCCATAGTAGCCTTAGTATAGGGATGCATCATTGCTATAAAATGAGTATATTTACCGAATTTATCTACCACTACTAAAATTACCTCATTTCCATCAAATTTAGGTAATCTTTCAATAAAGTCCATACTGATATCAATAAAAGATGCTTGAGGTATAGATAGAGGTTGTAACATACCTAAATGGGCTGTATTTTCACTCCTGTTCTGCTGGCATACGTGACATTCCCTAATAAATTGCTTAATAAGTTTTTGTTGTCCTTTCTAGTAGAAAATAGCCCTCACTCTCTTGGTTGTAATATAATGCCCGAAAGACCCCCTTCATGTCTATATCATGTTTGAGTGAAATTAGTTTCATGTGCAAGGATGGATTGTCACCCACCATCATCCTCCATTTTCTATTTAGATAGTCATTAATCCATTGATAGTATAGGTGGGAAGTTAGGTCTTGTTGAAGATCGTGTATAAGTGTTTATAATGCCTTGTCATTAGACCATGTTGCCTTAATCTCTTCTATAATCCTAGTAGAGATAGTAGGCAACCCTAACAAACACAATTATATACTGGAAACCCTAGAATGTGCATCAGCCATGGTGTTCTCTTTTCCTTTTCTGTATTCAATTTCATAGTCATACCCAATGAGCTTTTACAACCATATATGTTGAGAAAGTAGAGTTAACTTTTATCTTAGTAGATATTTTAAACTAACATGGTTTGTCCTAGTTTTGAAGTTCCTTCATCATAGACAATGCTTTAACTTAGTAACCATGTTTATAATAACCAACATTTCCTTCTCATACAATGATACTGCTTGTTGTTTAAGACCTAGGGACTTGTTGATGAAAGCCAATGGATTCCCTTCTTATAGTAGTACTGCTCATATTCTCATAGCTTAAGCATCAGTTTCTACCTTAAATATCTTATCTAAACTAGGTAATGTTAAAAGTTATGGTGATGTCCTAACTTCCTTAAGTATTCTGAAAATCACAACAGCCTTTTGAGTTCATGTAAATCCCTCATTATTTAGTAGATTGGTCAAAGTTTTACTTATTGAATCATACCCCCTAACAAACCTTTTATAGTAACCAGTTAAACCTAGAAACCCTCGAAGTTACTTAATGGTTATAGGACTATACCAATCCTCAATGGCTTGTATTTTCTTAGGATTTGTAGCAATACCCTTTTTTATAAAATATGCCTTAAATACTCTACAGTTTCACTGCCAAAGATGCATTTATTATCCTTAGGCACCAGTTTGTGATTCCTTAGTAACTCAAATATCATCTTTAAGTGCTTTAGATGATCATGGGTAGTTTGACTATAAATTAGAATATCATCAAAAAACAACAAAATAAATTTTCTAAGATGTTCACGAAATACCTCATTTATCAAACTTTGAAAGGTAGCTGGAGTATTGGTTAGAACAAAAGGCATCACTATAAACTCATAATGGTTATTATGAGTTCTAAATGTTATCTTGTAAATATCTTTAGTGTGCATTCTAATATGATAATAACCAACTCTTAAATCAACCTTAGAAAAAATTGTTGCCCCTACTAGTTCCTCTAATAACTCATCTATCAGTGGTATAGGGTAGTGATTTTTAATGGTCATCTTATTAAGAGCTCGATAGTCCACACAAAACCTCCATGTATTATCTTTCTTCTTGACTAACATCGCTAGAGAAGCAAAAAGACTTTAGCTAGGTTGTATTATACCTGATTCAAGCATCTTTGTTACCAGCTTCTCCACCACCCTTTTGTATGCCCGATTACTTGTAAGGTCTTAAATTGATGGCCTGAGAACCTTTCTTTAAAGGAATAAAGTGGTCTTGGGGTTTGGATGGGGGGTAAGCCCTCAAATTCTTTAAATACATCATGATAAGCTTCAAGTGAGGTATATAAAACAGAGGTCCTGTAATTGTTTGCTGAAAGGATCGCAGATATCGCATTCACCTTTGTTCTTAAGTTTGACACAATTCTCAGGTTATAGAGGCCGACTTCCGCCACTTATGTAACATTGTCTAGTAGGATATACATAGGGAGTAGAGTTTTCTATTTTTACACCTATGACCTGTCACAAACTTCTTATCACACCAAAAACATAGTCTCTTAGCCCTCATTTCGGCCATGTTTGTTTCAAGGAAACTGAATTCCAGGAATTCATTTTCCTCATTTTCCCATGTTTGGCAACCATCCGGAAAGTTAGTCAAAGAAAAGTTAATTCCGGTCAACAAATAAATTACTTTTACCCGTAGGAAAGTGTTTTCCTTTCCTTGTCAAAAGGAAAACACTTTCCTTTATTGATAAAACACATCTTCCCCTCTCTGTGTCCGAAAACAGTTGAAAAGCAAAGAAGATCCGGAGAAAAACAATCAAATTTATCACAAGCAAGCAAGTCATAAAAAACACAATTTTTCTTGCACATTTGGTAGCTTCCCCAACCAGTCGTACCTTGTTTCCCGAACAAAGAGAACAAAGACAAAGACGCAAACAGGAGGGGAAACTGTCGAGGGGGAGAGGGATGAGAACTGGGACTGAGGAGTAGATCCTTGAGGGGAAGAGAAAGAGAGCTGAGAGAGAACAACCCGAGAGAACAGCCGTGAGAGAACTGGGTATGCAAGAGGGGAAACTGAATGAGGGGAAACCCAGGGGAATGACAGGGGAATTTGAGAAATTGAATGAGGGGAATCAGGGGAAATCGATTGACAGTGGAATGAGAGGAGAATGATGGGAAATGAGGGGAGACCATTTTCTTCTTGCACCAGGGGACAATAAATAAGAGAGAACCTTGAGATTTTCTATTTTCTTCTTGCAGGGTGGTGGGTCTTACTCTTGAATATCATTCTAAAAAGGAAATGTTTTTTTTTAAATAATAATAATAATACAATCAGGTTGTTTTCGAAATTCAATTTACATTAAATGCTAAATTACAGTGGATACTAAAGGGATAATTGTCTTTACCCATAAAAAAATATTTATCCAAAATACCCATCAAAATATTTTTGTATCTATTTATCTTTTAAAAAATACTTCATACCAAAAAAAAAACACAAATATATAACTCTTAACATAAACTAATTTGGCTTTCTTCATATGACAAAAAAAAAACTTATTTTAAGCTTTTAAAAATGAAAAAAAAAATATTAATAGGTTTTACTTAAAAAATATTTCACAAGCTTATTTCTCTATAATATGATATGACATATATAGTTATATTTTATAAAATAAGCTATGTATGAATATAGGATATAATAAAAAAAAATTCATCATTATACTTTTTAGATTTTATTTTTTGATTGTAAGTGATTAAATGTTTTATATTAAATATTTTATATATATTAGATAAACTTGAAAAAAAAATTAATTCATTAATAAATTATTTTCCAGTTCATTTTCCATAACACTGTCAAACATCGAAAAATACTTTCCTGGAATTCACTTTCTAGGAATTTACTTTTCCCGGAATTTATTTTTCTAAAAAAAACAACTTTCCTGCAAACAAACAGAGCCTTCATCTAACTCCTTATTCCTAATAGGTTTTATAGGTTTTCATATATGGTTTGTTAAAGGGTGGTGTGTTTGGAGTAGATAGTAACCTAGGTTATAATTGTTTTAGGTTGTTAGATAAGATGGATGGATTTTTATGGGTTAATACTAAGTTTGGCCTGTGTAGGCTATGGGGTGTTTGTTTTAAAAGATTTCAGGTGACTTTGATGTGTCATTTTATAGGTTAAGGTGTTATCTTACAATTTTGTTAGGCTTTATACTTGCTTTAACTCCTTAAGCTCAAACATCTTGACTAAGTTTTTGATCTTTGCTTTCAACCCCTTAAGAAAAACATCATAGCTTGCTTATTAGCTCTGTTTTATAAGATATCAAAGTCTCTAACATAGGTTTTTAGGTCACTTAGTTTCTTTGGATCCTTAAACTCTTCTAAAAGGTCTTTATACCCCCCAAATCTACTATATATATTTTCTACATACTCATTCCAAGTTACAAGTTGACCTTCCTTACTCCTCATTAAATTATAATGTCAATATAAAGCCATTCCATTTAGGTAATAAGATGGTCTTCATAGGGCCAACAAGATTTGGTCATAAATTCTTTTTTGATTGGATGTTTGATTGTTCTGTGCTATGCTAAAATCTCTAGCATTGAATTATAGCTTATGTAATAAGATACCTTGTTGGTAAGAGAGTCCATTCTTTAATCTTTGTATCTTGTACTGAGTTAGTGGTCTGTTATTGTTATTTATAGATCTCCAATAACTTCATAACTTGGTCATGTTTTTGTGCTTATTCCTCGTTTACAGCTTTTATAGGCTCCTCCAGCTTCCTGATCTCCTAAGATTGTGTATCTAATATCGTTTTGAAATTTCAAGAATAGAAAGCTTCGATATGTGTTGTAGCGATGGTTATCGGAATAGTTCCACAATTAAGCATTCCAGACAGTATTGAATTGTAGTTTTGCATTATTTTCATGATTTGTAGAAATAAAAAGGAAAAAGGAGAGAGAATAAATTGAGAGAGAAGAATCAGTTGTATTCATTCATTGTGCTCTTTTGCATGCCAAACAATACGTTACAATAGATTCTTAAAGGAAGCTGCAACATTCTAGAATTAGCTTCTCTCTACACGTGTATAGCAGACAACAAAAATAACTAGCTAATGATTGAGTACAAAACGCAGCGCATGGATAAGCTATACGGTGCGTTTCGATAGATACAAGGGGATCTCAGTTTGGTCGATTGGAAAACGACTTTTTTCTAGCCAAATTTTCTTACGTGGACGACAGAGATTTCGCACTGTTTGGAGTGCGTTGGATGATAGCAGATCACTACCTTACGCCGCGACAATGGCAGCTGAGTTTTGATCCGTTTGAAGCAACCATCGAGAAGGTAGCGGCATGGGTGAGACTTCCAGATTTGGAGATGGAATATTATGATATCTCGGTATTATGGAAAATTGGGAATCACATCGACCGGAATTTAAAGATTGATCGAACAACTTCGATTGGCACGAGAGGTAATTATGCTAGGATTTGTGTGGAGGTTGATTTGACCAAACCTCTGTTATCAAAATCCAAATTCAGGGGTGGGAGATTAGACAGAGGCCTGGGCAATCAGCAATTCAGACTGAAATTCCCAGAGTTGCAGATCAAAGTTCTTCCGCGTATAAAAGTCTTGTCATCACCCTTTGTTAATTCAGTTTCAGCATAGCAGAGATTTGAGATAGAGAGGGTATAGACCATCCAGGTTCGAAGCAGCTTGGGTTACACATGAGAAGTTTGGATTATTTATGCAGGAGAATTGGAGAAAGGATTCTGACCTGGTCGTAGCTTTGGAAGACATGACTTATATAGACTAAAAGCATGGAATAAGGATGTTTTTGGCAACACTTTTAACCTTAAAAAAAAGAGAGAATTTTGGCTAGACTGAGAGGTATTCAGAGAGTGCGTAATGGTGGTAGAAACCAGTTTTTACTAGAATTGGAAAAGCAGTTGGATAATGAACACAACCAGGCGTTTAGACGAGGAAATTCTTTGGTGTCAAAATCTCGATGTTAGTGGATTTTGAGTGGGGATAGGAACACCAGTTATTTCCACACAAAAGCCATTACAAGAAGACATAAAAATCAAATTGCTGGCCTGAAGGATGCTGACAGTCGATGGGTATGGGATGAGGAAAAGCTTCAGTGTATGGCCACAGAATCTTACAGAAAACTTCTCACCGAGGAAGGAGGCAATTGCAATGGAGATCCTTTCTTTGCTGATTTCCCCAGGACAGATAGTATAAGCAAAGACAGATCGGTGGTTAACTTGACGGATGAGGAAGTGAGGAAAGCTGTCTTGGACATGAAACCGTTAAAAGCTCCAGGCCCTGGTGGTTTTCAGCACTGTTTTTACCAGTCTCAATGGATTGTGGTGGGACAGGATGTTTTCCAGTGTGTCAGATCTGTTTTTAACAATGAGCAGGATTCATCAAGGATAAATCTTTTGCATTTAGTCTTAATCCCTAAGGTTCCGAAGCCTCATTTCCTTTATTAATCCAAACCAAAAGGCTTTTGCAATGTTACCAGAACAGAACCCTTTCAACTCGAGCCTGGCTTCAAGTCAGGTTTCATAACTATATGATATAGCTAGTATAAAATAGAGGGAAAAAAGTTGATATTGGATTAATATATGTAAACATTTTCTTCAAATTTGGAAATAGAATTTACAATATTTGTTCTTCATTTAAAATCAAGATTAATAGAGCTCTAAGATTACTGCTAAATATTGTCAAAACAAATACTGCTAATTGCTAATCATTTCGTGGCAGCAGGTTCATATCAGCTCTTCATGCTAGAAGAAGTTCTTGCCAGGTTATTGAAATTGATGGTTTGCAGGCATATCTTGTATGCTCCACGCGACATAAATATTTTCATCTTTTTCTGAGCACTACTTACAGATCAATTTTAGCGCTAGAAATGGAGAAATTAAAGAGGGCTCAAAAGTCACAGGTCTTTGCTGGTTGCCTGCTCTCAATGCTTCAAATCAAAGCTTATCTGGTTCAAAAGTAGCATTTGCGTAGAAGCCATTTCGTGTTTGAGCAGACAAGGTATCGGGCTTTTCCTGATGAAAAAAGAAAAAGAACCTTCTAAGCTAAAATCTATAACACAACATGACTACATGTGCAAGAAAGAGTACTCTAGTTTGATTTTAACTTGTTTACTGGATTCTATTGAAGCATCAGATTCTTTACTCAACAGCTAATACCAAAAAGAGAAGGAAATAATTTTCTTTTTTTAAAAAAAAAAATAGGACTTGTGTTGTTAAGGGTATTTTTAGAATACTATTTTTCATCAGTTCCAAGAAAAATTACTATAGCAAATTAGACAATCTCTCCAGTTTTATTTTGATTATTTTTTAGCAATCAAACTCTGTTCAGAATTCAAATCAATACCCTTAATATGTTGCGGTAACTTTTATGACTTCGGTTTGAAAATATAAGATTACATATTATAGTTTTTGTTATCCAGAATTTCAAAAAGATAGATTCAATGCATTATGATCTGGCTGGTAAATGCAGTTACTGTTGAAGCCTCTACTCTTGAGATTCCATCGCTACTTGAGCAGTTAAAGCAAAAGGCTGAAAAGGAAGGCAGTGACCATGCAGTAATCAAATTAAAGCCAGCCGAATCGTAGCACAGAGCAAAACAAAATCAATTGTTGGCATCCATATCCATGCTCATTAATGTTCAGCTACAATTATTAGTCTCCACTTGCCTGCAATAAGAAATCTCGACAGAATTTTCTGTCGCCAATGCTTTTAACCTTCAGGCAAGTTCAAGTGACATCATTTCACATTTACATCTGCAAAATGGTATCAAAGAGTGCGAAGAACATATGAACTACATTTTATGACAGATTTGATATAAATACTCAAACATTCGTCTACAGCTGAGTGACAAAGATAGGAGATAAATATGACATAAATCACTGCTAACACTAGGAGAATTCAAATTTCGTTCAAATGTGCTAAAATCATAATGACATCTCAAATCTAAAACAGACAATGAAATCCATGGTCGCCCATGGTCTCGCTTAAACAACAAGCTACATCCTCATTTTCACAACAACAATTAGTCCTCCCTAATTCCCTTTACATACTTTTTTGGTTTTTAACTCCTGTCTTGGTTAGAAAGTTTCTTACAAGTCTCTGATCCTGCCAATGAGGTTTCTAACATTACGAACAAATTCATGATCCTCGTACATTTCTCCTAACTCTGAAGCAGTTGCTGCAGTGGTTGCGGTTGGGGCTGCGGCTGGGGCTGGGCCTGGGGCGGGGGCTGGGCCTGAGTTTGTGGCAGTGGCTGCTGCTGAATTTGAGGCAGTGGCTGCGGCAGTGGTTGAATTTGTGGTTGAGGTTCCTCTCTCCATGGTACGTTAATGTCCATTGATGCAAGACCTTCTAATTCTTGGATTGCAGCAACTGCACTGATAGCGGCACTGGTCAAGTGAGGCTTTAGCACCCCAATGGCTTGCTTAACTCTTGATTGCTGCAAGCAAACATATTACAGGGTAAATTACAGTCCATCACAAAGAACAGTAAATTTTATAAAAGTGCAAGAAAATTATTGTCTGACTTACAAAAAATTCAAGTTTCCTCTTAAGATCTCCATGTAATTCTGCCTGTGCTTGAGGCTCAGATGCTCTGGTAATTGCCCATGGTGCATTTGCATTCTTGTTTCCAAAATAAGAAGTACAGATGAGAATTAACTCAACATGAACAGATTAGGAGAACATGGAGATTGATGCAATTCTACTCATAATAGGTATCAATTTAATATCATATGATTGACTCAAGAATCAACACAAAAAGAAAACAATTTATAGACATTTAGAAAACAAGCCCATCTGCATTTAGAAGAACGATTCCCTTCACACAAATAATTTTTCTAACTTCTGGCTGTTACCGTTTTATCCACATTTTCCTTGAATTATCAAATTCACGGTGTTGATCAGCTGGGGAAAAAAAATATCACCACCTAACAGAATTATTGACAGAAAATAACATGTTTGCAATATTTGTGGACATCATTATGAGACAAATTAAACACAGCGTAAAGTTACTGAAAACAGGGAGGGGACTAGACGTATGAATTTTCTTCCGGGAGTTAATGTAGATGACAGACACTAAAATAATTAAAAATGAATGAGGGCCAGAGTTCAATTAGGAATATTTTGGGGGTTGTTATTTTTATAATTAAATCGCTTCAAAATCTAAGCTTATTTTCAATTTCTCAAAACCTTTTTTCAGGGAGAGGGGGTGACCCACATCATAAGACAAGTATTTGAAAGAAATTAAAGTTAAAATTTCAAGACCAAATTTCCTTTCTCAACAACAATAAAAAAAAAACAAGTTCAAGATTTTCAGACCGTGGCATGATATAAGTATAACATGACTGTCAGCACAACATAAATTGCAAACATGTTTTTCTCTGTGTTTACAGGAGAACACATCTTAGTTAAAGGATTGAAACAAAGCATTGCCTTTCCTTTCCCTTTTTTTTTTTTTTCATAAAATAAGAAACAGGTGCACAGTGATCTAGCTGAAACTAAAGAACAAATCGGCATCGATGCAAATTAACTAATAACAGTCTGCTTTTCATGTCCCACAAAAGCAAAGATAATTTACAATCTCTACAGATCAAAATATAGCAAGCAAACCAAATGCATTTGTGAATCTCGATGTAATGCTCATTATGTTTTCTCATCGCGAGAATTATATCAAATACATCATGCAAAACAAATGCATTTTGAAACTTGATATAATTCTTATTATGTTCGCTCATGATGAGACCAGTATAATAAATAACAAATAACATAATTCTCAAAAAAACACAAACTCGTCACTGCTTACAAAATTTAATGCGCCTCATTACCTATCAATTGCAGATACTAAAAAGAAAGCACCTACATATTTGCCAAATAAATAGATTACTCCCACAATTATGGAATTTACCAAACATTAACAATAACCAACAATTAACGTTGTAACAACAGAAAACCAAAAGGAATCTATATCCAAGTATGTGTAGAAATAACAACATTTACCTTCCTAGGCCGGCCAACAGGCCTGCCCGAACTCTTCTTCGGTTTAGGCTTCATAATCACAGGTAGCTTAGGTGGGCGGCCTGCTCGCTTAGCCTGCACCACCACAGCAGTACCAACACCAGCAACTGCTAGGACTGCACCCTTCCTCGGTCTGCCTCGGGGCCTTGGTGATCCCACATTAAACACATCTGCTGCATCAGTAGCAGTAGGAGTAGGAGCTGCAACAGCGTAAGGAACGGTCACTGGCTTTAACTGATTCTTAGGCGGACGTCCAGGGCCCTTTTTAGCATCCACCAAAGACTTAGGCTTTCTGGGCCTTCCTGGACTCTTCTTGGACCCTAAAGGACCAGTCTTCGGTGGCCTCCCTTTTCCTTTGTTCACCGCTAACGGCCCAGCTTCAGTCACCACCACCTTCTTCGGCCGTCCTCGGCCTTTCTTCACCGTCGAGGAGGTGGGGTCGATAGGAAACCCAACCGAGAGAGGCTGGGCAGTAACGCCAACATTTAAGCCAAGACCAGTCTGTGCCTGCCCATTAGCAAGCACAGGAGCAGGAGTTGGAGTGAGGCCATTAAGCTTAGCTTTAGGAGGCCTTCCTCGGCCCCTTTTCTGCTCAGGAGGAGCAGAAGAGACAGGAACAGCATGCTGTGGCTGAATCTGAGTAGGGCTAGTAGAGACAGTAGGTGTACTAGTGGTGATGTTTGCGTTACTGTCAGATCTGGGTACCATGTAAGATTTCTTGTTCAAAACAAGCGCCCCGCTATTTTTCAAACGTTTTAAGTGGTGTGTCAACAAATCAGAGTGATTTGAGGGTAAGCCAGGATAAGCTCTCTCTATATACTTTGCTATAGCTATCCTGCTTGACCCGTCTTGTTCCTTCAAAGCTGTAATCGCTGAATATATCATCTTGCAAAACAAGAAAACAGAAATCAAGATTAGACAAAAAAGAAAGAGAAAAAAAAGTCTTTTTAACTTTTCTTTAGTATGTTTTATGCCGTTAATACCTCAGCATAAGAAGGCTGGGTTACACCGGGTGTAGGGTTGGGAAGAGGAGCTAAATGGGGGATGGTTTCAGTGGTGGAGGGGATGGCGGTGGTGGGTGGTGGAGGGGTGGACGGTGGGAGAGGTGGATGGATCAATAATGAAGGAGGTGGTGGGTCCATGGATGCTGTTTTAGAGAGAGAAAGAAAAGAAAGGAGAGATTTTTAGTAAAATTAATTTTTTTTAGAGAGAGAAAGAGGAGTAGGTGAGAAATTTAGAGAGAGGTAGATAGGGTGGAGGATGTGAGTGTGTGTTTTGGAGGAAATTGAGGGCTGGGTGGAGGTTGATGAAAAATTGAAAAATGATGATGATGAAGATGAGGTATGTAATAATAGTATATTGCATAATAGACTAATAAATAGTCCTGTAGGGTTACGGGATAAAGTTTTTTATTTTTATTTATTTTTTATTTTTTATTTTATTTTAATAAGGAAAAAGAGATGGAATCGAACCGTTGAAAATGGCCTCTACTTGCTTTGTTTTGTTTTTATTATTTTAAATTGTGGGGCTAATGTTATTGGACTCTTTTTCTGTCTTTTTCTTCTCCTCTTTTTAAAATTAATCAAAAGTTTAATAAAGATGATGTTTATTTTTATGTTTTAAAATTTTTTAAAATAAAAATAATTTTTTTTATTTTTTATTTTTTATTTTTTATTTTTTATTTTAAAAATTATTTTAAAAATAAAAAATATTATTTTAATATATTATCTTTTTCCCATGTTTGTTTTGGAATACAACGGTGGGATGGATGTTTATATGGTTTTTAAGCTTTGATGTGGTAATTTAAATTGACGGTAAAATTAGTTTTTGTTTATTTAAATAATGATGTCATTAATAAGCAACTAAATAATTTCTTGTTACTTTTAATGAAAGTATCAAAATATTGATCATCAATGGGTTATTTAAGAAGTTATGACAAGTTATGCAGTTATAAAAAATAAATATTCATAAGTTAAAATCAGTATATTATACTGCCTACTGCCGTTGATAAAATTTCAAATCTTATTTTTTATTTAATTATATAATAATAAAAATAAACAACAGAATTTTTGTTGATATTTTTTTATTTTGACAACAAAATATTTTTTTTATTAGCAACACATTTCATTGAATAAAAAATAACAACAGTCAAAAAAATCACAAAAATTATAATAATCTAACTAAAATGAAAAATATATATATTTTTTAATCAAAAAACTAATTTTTTTGTTCAATATTAATGAAAAAATTATTTTAAATATTAAACTAATACATGATTATTTCATAAAGCAATCAATAATATCATCATAACAAAACTTTAATCTTTTTTAAAATAATGATATAATTAGACAATTACTTAAATATTATTTTAATAAATTAATTTAAAGAGAAAGTTTATAGGAAGAGAGAGAGAGAGATTCAAAAACAAAACATAAGCTCATGTATGCTTGAAGATGAGGCCTATTCGCTTCTTCTTTTTTTCAACCAACAAAATAAAGAAAAACATTTATGGCTCATTATTTGTTTTTCAAGACAAGTTGAAAGAAAATATCACCTTCATTTAACCATTATTTCTTATACTAACTAATCAACATTAAAATTAGCTTTTTGGTAGTTAGAATCTAGCCAGACAACAGCTTTCTATATCATATTTATGTTTTAAATAATTTTCTCTCTAGGAATTGAAATATGAAATAAATAAAATATATGATTGAAATCTCAAAATACAATAATTAAATTTAAAAACAAAAACTTGAAGGATTAAATTGTAGTTTTCCTTGCCTCCTAAATTGTAAAAATGTTTTTTCTTATTTTTTTGTTAAATCTAGTACTTTTTGTTTTAATATTTTTAATTGATAAAAATAAAATTTATTTTACAACATCAAACAACAATTTAATGTCATGACATTCTTAGCTTTACAAATACACAACAGCATGTAAAAAAAAAACATTAAGAGGTTTAAAATCATTTCAACAGGGATAAAATTAAAAAATAAATCAAGGATTGTAACAGAATAAATTTTCAAGAACAAAAAGAAAAGAGAGATTGATTAAGGTGCACTCTTGAAGACCACAGTACGCTTGAGTCATGCGTCACAATTAAAGAAATAGTATTGTGCCTTTTTTTTGTTAATTTTTATAATTATTGTCATGATTTATTTTTTACCCCCATATTTCTTCGAGTGCATTTTCAAAAACTATAAAAACAAGAAACAAATTCCAAAAAAAATATTTTTGATGCAAAGCTCATTGGCGACCATTTCATAATTTTTTACCCTTTCACTTATCATATTCATATTAACATTATGAATTTTATAAAAAATTAAAAATTAAAAAAATCAAAGAGAAAAAAAAAATACTAGTGAGTGAAGATAAACAAGGAAGGAAAATGGATCAAAATAAACATTAAAATCTTGAAAATTCTCAAATATATTATTTTATTGATTGATTTTTATTTATAAAATCTTGTATTTATGATAAAATATTTTAAATACCCTGTCTTATGTGTTAATTTTTCATTAGCTAAAAAATATATAAATGAATATTTACTTTTCATGTAATTTATTTTAATTTTATTTTATCTTTTTATGTAAATAAAAATAAAAATGATAAATGGAAAATTTTGATTTTTTTTAGAAATTTTTATTTCTATAATTATTCGATTAATGTTTTAATATAATAAAATAGATCGGTTTTAAAACTAAGACAAAACTGACATTTTGTTTGTTTGTGACTTCGAAATTATTAAGAAACAATACTCATTTTATAAAATAAAAATATAAAATTATTTAGGGATGAAGATAAAATAATTTTCTTATGATATATTTTGAGATTTATTTAGTTACATAATATTAGTGACTTTTGCACAATAAAAATGTGATTTTCTTGTTAACAATGACCATGATATTATGAGTGTTAAATTTATGGCTCAATAGGCACAAGGATTTTAAGAGATCGACTTCCTGTTTTGTATAAAAGCTGATTCCATTGTATACCAAAAAATAAAAAAATTGCATTTGGCATGACCAATATGGTTACCAAATAATGTGCATAGAATATTAATATCATAATACTCTCACTCGATATTTTAAAGATTTTATAAGCAATTGATATCAACTTTTTTTTAATTAAAAATTATTATTTTATTATATTTCTAAATAAAAAAATATTTTAAAAATTAATCTCTGCAACCGTTCAAATACCCTTTTGATTTATTTATTTCTCAATTTATGTATTAAATCTCTATCTATTTTTAATTTTGTTTTTGATAAATGTTTACTTCTTGGATGCTACCTAATAATTTTCAACATGCAAAATCAAATTCTAATCTAAAAAGCATATAGCTACCATCTAAAATAAATTTAATATAATATTTGACGATTATAGATTTTTAGTTTTTATAATCAATAAAATAAATTGATCGCATGCTCTAGTTTTTATAATCAATTAAATTACCATTCATTATAACTATACAAGTTTTTGTACTCCTATAATTTCCATTTGAGTTAATGAATTTTCCAATTTATTATATTCAAATGCCCAATTTGTATGTTTATTTAGGTCATATTTGACCAAGTGGAAAAAAAAAACAAAAAATTTATTTAAATTATAAAATAAGAATAACGCAACATTTCTTTAAAATTAATATCTTGATTCATTCGACTTCCTTTAATTTCACGAACGAAACATATACATGCCTTTACTTCAATAAGCTATCAAATTTAATTGTTTTCACGAATTATCAAATTAAGTGTAAATCCATATAAGGGATTTTTAAAGAAAAACTCGTCGTCATTTATTTAGTCTTACCTGTTTGTTTTTGTGTTTCAAAAATATTTTTAAAAAAATTAAAAAAGAATTAAATTAATATTTTTTTGTATTTTTAAATAATTTTGATGCACTGATATCAAAAATAATTTTTAAAAAATATATAAAAAAAATATTATTTTAATATATTTATGAGTAAAAATACTTTGAAAAACAATAACAACCACACTCCCAAACAAGAATAACTATTAAATATGGACTATTCTAATTTTTTTCGTTAATCAAAACCTTACATTTTAATATTTCTTGTAATGTTACCAAATAGTTTGAGTATATAATTTGTTTTAATTTTCTTAAATATCTTCTTTAGTATTTGAGTATACCATTATGCTTAAAGATTTGAAGGCAACCAGGTGTGGTCGTAAGTCTGTTTGTTTCTGTATTTTAAAAGTGTTTTTGAAAAAAAAATAATTTTTTTATCAACTTTAAATTAATATATTTTTAGTGTTTTCAAATCATTTTGATATGCTAATTTCAAAAATAATTTTTTTAAAAATAAAAAAACATCATTGACATGCATTTTTGCATAAAAAATTATTTAAAAAGCAATCACAACCACATTGTCAAACAAGATTTCATATCAAAAGCACGGTTGGCTAGCAAATGGGTATTACTTCTGTTTGCTTCTCTAAACTCTAGTATTTATTTTAAATTCTCCTCACGGCTCGAGATAAAATCAAGCATAATCATAATGGTTATGATTATATATATAGCAAAATATATATAGCAATCAAAAGTTTGAGGATCAAATTTGATATAATTAGTAAATAATGACATTTGTAAATTTTTCACAACTTTCGGAAAGTGTTTCCCTCTCAAATTTTTCAGGAAACCACTTTCCTGAAAAGCAAGCCAAATTTTCCTTTTATTGGAAATTGTTTTCCATTAACCAACTTTCCTACTAGCAAACAAACACAAGAAAATTTGAAAAGTGATTTTCCGGAAACCACTTTCCAAAAAACAAACACAACTAAAGGGAAAATACTTTTCTGAAAACCAAGTCAAATTTTTATTTGATCAAAATTGACTGGAAAATGTTTTTCGTTGACCAGAAAGTGTTTTTCGTTAACCAACTTTTCTAATAACAAACAAACACATGAAAGTTTGGAAAATGATTTTCCAGAAATTACTTTTCAGGAAACAAACATTGCCTTAGAAGGTGAAAGAAAAACACATGCAATAAATAAAGGGGAGAAAATAATTTGGGGGTAGTTTGATTCAAATAATTAAAGTTTTAAATTTACATTGAATTTAAAATTAAAATGTCGCCTAAATGAAACCAAGGATATTTAAGTAATTTTCACTATAGATATTTCCAGCTTCTTCCATTTTCTTCCCGTTTCCAAACAAGGCAAACAAAATTCTCCTTTTTGAGTTCTGCCATTTTCCTCCCTTTCAAAAGTACAGATTATTTTCTTTCCCTCCATTCAACTGCTCCTCTTTTTCCTTCCTTCCACGTGGACCAATTGTTGGCTTCTATAACCATCAATGGGGTTGGTAAATATCAATTTTTTTTAAAAAAATAAAACATAAAATAATTAATTTTATTAGTCAACATATCTCCCTTCTTTTTCTTTTTTTTCTTTCTAAGAGATCAGTATCCTCGAAGTAAATTAGCTGAGACTGAGAAGAAAACATGAATTTTTGAACAGTCCGGATGTCTAGATAGATTAGGCGGGAGTTGATCTAGTTTTTTTTTTTCATTTAATTTGATAGGCGCATTTATAGTTTAGTTGACTTGAATAAAAACTAATTTAATTTAAAAAAACGTGAATTTTAGACTAGTTTGAATACCAAGATAAATTGAATGGGAGTTAATCTAGTTTATTTTCCAGTTAATTTAATGGGTATATTTATAACTTAATTGACTTGAACAAAAATTAATTTAATTTTTAAAAAATATGAATTATAAAACAATTTGGATCTCAAGATAAATTAAACGAAGTTGATCTAGTTTTTTCTATTTAATTTGGTGGGTGTATCCATAGTTTAGTTGACTTGAACAAAAATCAATTTAATATTTTTTTGGTAAAAAACATGAATTTTATACCAATCCGGATCTCAATATAAATTAGACGGGAGTTGATCTAGTTTTTTTCTATCAATTTAGTAGGCGCATTTATAACTTAGTTGACTTGAACAAAAACCAACTTAATTTTTTTAAAAAATATTAATTAATTTATTTATTAAATATTAAAACAAAAACATTTTAAGTTTACTTAAGTTAAACAAGTTTTAACCCGTCCATGACATAACACATAATACTAACTGTGTTAAATAACCTCGCTTTGTAGAATTGATTTTTAATTTAATTAAACAATCAATAAAGTTATTAGAAAGAAATGTATCTAAACTTCATTCTTTATTAATATATATTTTTTATTATCTTAATAAAAACATGTTTTTTAACTTCAAGTACTGTTTTTGAAATAAGAAGCTGTCATGATCTCAGCAGCAAGTTAAAAGAAAATCAGTAGGCAATTAAAGGGGAAAAAAACATAATAAATGTGATAAAAATTTCTTCCAATACATTTACAGACAAACTTTTATGAACAAATTTGAAAAGCATACGAGTAGAGTCAATTTATTTACGTGGCTGCAATATTTTTTAAAGTAAATCACGTAAATAATATATTTAGTAACATAAAAACTCAAATTATTATGTATGTGGGGCTTGTTGAAACCGTCGATTCGTCAAAAGCAACTTTCAGTTGCTTCTTATGCAACCGCGTCTATGCCAAGTGAATTTTTAATTCACTTAGATATTATTCACGTTAACAATGTAGGTGAATCTCATTTGACACTGTTGATATAAATAATGTCTCAATTATTTATATTTTATTGGACCAAGTCTGACTCGGTAATTTTTTTTAAAATTATATTTTACTTGAAAAACTAGTATTTAATATTATTCAATAACATTACATAAATTAAAAAGACATCGCATGATAATGTAGCATTTACGGAATTTGATCGTAATTCCAATTTTGTTTCTGATGATATTTTACCTAATTTTGTTGTACGCTCAAAATATCAAGAAAACTATAGTCCTCATCAGATGAATTCCATACGTGATGAAATTGTAGATAAGTTAATGGAATAATAAAAAAATATTTGATATAAAATATTATTTATTTAATAATGTAATAGTGGTAGTTAAATCTACAATATTTAAATTAAAAACCATCAATTTTAATATATATATATATATATTTTTTAATTATTTTATAATCTCTTTTTAATCAAACACATTAAATTATTTTTTATTCAATCTTAACTTTAATCATAATTTTAATCAAATATATATAAATATCAAACTAACCTTAATTAAATATATTTTTTATAAAATAATATTTTTAAATTACAACCACAAAAATCATTCTATTAGCATGAGCAAAAACAGTATCCCAGATGGGAAGATGCACAATTTCCTGGACAAACACCCTGCATATGCTCTGGATGGCAAATTCCGTCCAGGTGACTCAATTAATACCAAAACTAAAATTTAATCTTTGAGCAATTTTAGCAAGAAGACAGAGATGAGAGCAGCTTGTGACCCTCCACTGTATTATAATAATATATTTTTATTTTTTAAAAGTTATTTTTGATATTATTGTATCAAAATAATCTTCAAATACTAAAAAAAATATATTAATTTAAAGTAAATAAAAAAATTTAAATATCTTATTCTTCATTGTTTCATTTTCAAATCCACTTGTTGGTAATTGCTTAGCGTGCTCTTCCGCATCATGATGGGATTCTGAAATCTCCGATTGAAAATGAAGAGCAGATTATTAAAGAAGCTTTCATGGAAATGATTCAGCGATAGACCAAATTATTCTGACATCTTTATTGAGTAACGTATTCTCGATGCGGTAATGCACGAAACGTCTTTATTGACAATTATTTTTTATTACAAAATAAAGCATATTTATCCATGGCTTGGTCATGCTGTACATGTGAATTACAGGTTTGCACCATGTGAACTTTCAAAGCTTACCTTTTCAACGGGCTTGACTGTTTGTCTTTTGCAAAGCAATATCAGAAAATTAGTAAATATGAGCATGATATAATGAAATTTTGATAATATTTTTTTAATATATATTAAGAGAATTATAATGTATAAAATAAATAAAAAAGACAAAAAGTTCAACGCGTATCATTTTTATAAATAAAATTACTGATATAATTAACTTGTTAGTAAAATTCATCAATAATATTCAATTTATGACCAGATAAGCAACCCTTCTTTTTCCTTCCTTCATTTCTTCTTCTTCCTTCATTTCTATGTAATATTAACCCCCTCTCAATTTTATTACAAATTAACCTCCCAGCCATCTCAATACTCAATTTGTATTTTGTAGTATATGTATTACATATTTTTAAATGTTAATTTTTATTGCATATTTTTGTAGTATATGTATTTTGTTTGGATGTTTATTTGTTTTATAGTTTTTTTTCATGGAAATTTGTTGTATGAATATATGATTTGTAGATGTTAGGGTTTGTTTGAGATTTTTTAAAATTGTATTTGTTTGTAAAGTGATGAAATTTATTTTGAATTTGTGACTTGGGTGTTTTGTGATGAAATAAATAATGGCTTATTTAATGGGTTCATTTTATATTTTGTTAATTTTATTGTTGAGTTGAGATTTTCAGTAAATATATAGAAATTTGAATTTATGCCGATAATTGATAATGAATTAAAAATACTATTAAAATAGATTGAATAAGTTTGAGTTAAACCAATGTGCGCAAAATTATTTAGTTTACGTAATTAATTAATAAATATTGTCATCAATATTCTATATAGGTTTGATAAAAGTAATGGATGATCATTCATGTATGTATCGGGATTTACCCAAAGGGTTATGTAAGGTAAATTATTGTACTAGGATTCAAAGTTTTATTAATTACGCACTATCTAATCTGAGAAATATTAGTTGAGGAAGCATTAGATATCCTTGTAAGAGGTGTAACAATTTTATTTTTTATTTACTAACAAATAATTCATTTGTACCATATAGGTTGCGTGATTTTTTGTATGAAACACAAAAAAAAGCAAAAAAATATATATAAAAAAGACCTTCCAGACTGAAAAGACATGGTGGTTTGGAAGGATTTTAGACCACCGTACGTCTTAGAGGTTGTATAAGCAAAATATATTTAGCATTAGATGTCTGAGTATTTCGTGTAACGGTCACAGTCCGGTGTGGAGAACCAAAACCAGCATGTTCATTGTGTCGTTATCAATCACATCAGTGGTTCTATTCTATTCATTTCACATGCGAAGCGGATGATAAGATTTCTTTTTTATTACATCTATTTTTTTATTTGTTGTTTTTTTATAAATATATTTAACAGAGTTTTTTTTGGAAACTCATATGTGAAGTGATGACTGTAAAAAAAAGGATGCAGTAGTTTATGGATAATTGAATTCAGCACTTTGTAGTATGTTGGTTTTTAACTATTTTTTTCTTAAGTTATTATGTTTTTGAATTTGCTGACTTTTTTTTTCATGATACATATAACATCGGGTTGAAGGAGAGATATGAGAACGATCCTTCGATTTAGGGGTGAGCAAAAAAATCAAAAAACCAATTAAATTGAGAAAACTGGAAAAAAAAAAACCAAAAAAACCAAAGAGTGAAAAAAAAACCGATTAAAATTTTGAAAAAACCAATTGGTTTGGTTCAGTTTTATAAGCCTGAAACTGAAAAAACCGAACCAAATCGAACCTAAACCGGCCAAACCCGAGCCAAACCGAAAACCGGTTTGAACCAGTTGTTTTCCTAATCGAACCGAAACCGGTCGGTTTGAACCGGTTTCAGTTCTGTTTGTTTTTTTGTTAATTTCAGTCTGGTTACTTTTTTATATATATAAAAACCAAACCGAACAAAAAATGATCACCCTTACTTCAACCCATCCAAATCTCGATACAGATTTGTGGTTAGAGATAAGATCGTCTGATGGACCTGATAAAAATCAAGTGTACTGTGTCTCTTACACTTCAGTTGAGGACTTGCAGACAACCCATGATGTTTCAATTGTTGGATCCTCGCAAACAATTCTAAGCACTCAAACCTTGGAGTTCAGGGTGATTTTAGATCAATGAATACAAGCTCGGACGACCCATCTTGCTGTTAATTATGAACGACTTAGTATTGAGACAACTAAACTCTGCCGATTGATAATGGAGATGATATCACAAATGGATGGTACATATGATCCCCCTTATTAGCCTCATGGTCCTAGCGATGACCCGCCTCCTCCTTCGACGCCTGTATTCTAGATTAATTGTATTTGAATTTGTAATAAATGTTTAAATTTGTAATAAATATTTGATTTTTTATATTAATTTAATTTATTTTAATTATTTTCTAATTTTGTTTAATAGATTTTAAAAAATATATATTTTTTAATTATTATTGATGGTGTTGTTGAAAGCTTTAGTCTAGCGGTATATTTATAAAATTGAAAAAGAATTATTGCAAATATCATTGTCGCTGTTTACTCATAGACATAATTACAAATATTTTTTCTGTCGATTGCTTTTCAAATAGACCGAGGGAAATACCAACAAATAAAAAACATTACCAATGAAATTACATATATTTTTTAATGTCGGTGATATGTCATACTCATTGATGAAAATACCGATGTAATGGAGTAAATAATTTTTTTTATGTGCTTTTTCTATCAATAAATCCATTGGTAATTTTATTACCAATAAATCACAAATCATTGATGAGAGTTTTTCGATATTGTATTTCTAAGTGTGAGCTTATTGGTAAAACCCATGCTAACAAACTATGAATATAAATACTGATAGAAAATTTTATCGATATATCTAAAAATTTTAGTAATGAAGATTAGGACTTGGTTTCAAGTTTTAACTTAACGAATGCATCAATTGTAATTTATAAGTCTAAAAAATCTTTCAAGGTTTATATGTGTGAAATGTTATAACTTGTGAATGTTAAGACAAATCGGGTTCGACAACAAATTCTTGATTATATCTAAAAATAAATAAATTAAAATTGCATTTTTAGAAGTTAAACTTAGGTTTTTTTTTCTTGGTTACAACTGGAAATGGTTATTTTATGCAAAACATGGAATTAATTAATGGCATGTTATATCCCTATACTCGCAAGTTTTTATGGATGTTTCTTCTTTACCAATTCTTTTATTTGGATTTCCCTCTACCAATTCTTTACATCAAAACTTAAAAATAAAATACACTTCGAAGTTTTAAAAATGATAAAAAATTAAAGAAAAAATTTGGACATTCATTAAGTTAATTTAAAATTATAAGAAAAGAGGTTGGGTAAATTAGAAATTATATACATAAATCATTCTTATTTATTTGATAAAAATTAAATATAAAGTATAAAAATTTATACAAGTTTTAAATTCAAAATTTTTTAATTTAAAAAAGATGTTAGAAATTAATATAAATTATATTTTAATATTTTATAATAATTAAAACCAAGGGAGAGGAAGAAAGAAAGGCCAACAAGATTACTGAACCAACTAGTCGCTAGAAAGATTAGTTTATTCCGCATGTGCACGTATGTTTTTCGAATAAACACTCCTTTTTACTCTTATAATTTATTACAAGATCTCAACTTCAGTTGGTATTGCTAATCTTAGTTTTACCGTTTGAACATCACAAAGTCTTCCTATTTTCTTGTAATAACGACGATGCTGGTGATGATAAGAACAATAACAGTTTTTTTTTTACTTGAGAATGATTCGTTAAGACAACCACCCAAATCTATCACTTACCCTATAGTTTGGTTCAATAATTTAATCAATCATTTTAGGGTTTGAACTTGATACCTTTCCCTATGCAACAAAGCTCTTAGGTTCTCTTGGATTATTACTTGGTGTGTAATTGATAATGTGGATAATGTAGTGTATAGTACTTTTTAAAAATATATTTTGCTTGAAAATATTTGAAAATAATTTTTTTTTATTTTTTTATTTTAATACATGAAAATGATTAAAAAACATTAAAAAACATTAAATTGATATATTTTCAAGATAAATTTATTTTTAAAAATTACTTAAAAATAAAAATGATCATAGATTAACTGGTTTCATGGTATTTTCCTTATACTTCTCGTTCATGAATTAGTATTCATTGGGTAGATGTTCTTATTTCAATAATGTTGATGCTTTAAGATAGGTTTTTACTATGTCACTCATATCAGACCTATTTTACCTTTCCAATATTCGTTTAATATTTTTGGAATATATTTTTTATTTGATTATACTACAATAAAAATCAACCCAATAAAATTTAAGAAAAACATACTCATCATGAAAGGCCACACAAAAAGAGTGTTTACTAATGTTATAAAATGAAATGAAAGTCGATTTAATCAAATAATATCCAAATAAAATTTAGTGGCCAAATAACTTTTTTAAAAAAAAACTAATGAAAGGCCGCACAAAAAAAGTGCTTTCTAATGTTATAAAATAAATTTTAAAATACGAGAAAAGATGATATTTAATCAAAAATATTAAAAAAAACTATATAGTGGTCAAATAAAATAAAAAACACTATGAAGAACTGTAAAAAAAAGAGCACTCACCACTATATATATATATATATATATATATATATATATATATATATATAAGGCTATGATCTAAGTCAAAATAACAAATTGAAAATTTAATGGAATTTTATAAAGAAACATTAAAATATTTTTTAATTAATATTTTTAATGGTTTTTAATTAAAAAAATCAAGGAAAAAATAAAGCAAACAACAAAACAATTAAATTGTGTGGCCTTAGGTGGGCCAACGTGTTTAGCCTACATTCCTGGCCCGTGCGTCATGCCTCCTTTTTTTCTTTATAGTATAATCCACCTTCTTTTGTTTTATTTATAAAAAAAAACAGATGACATGTTATCTACTAATTCTCCTCTATCCATCTAAGGTGGAAGGAAATTTAGGCTCCATTCATTGGTGCTCAAATAAACACATTTCTCATCTAAACCACCTATAAAAATACCCTATAAATCTCTATAAACTCATATATAACCTAAAAACAACCTTTAATCGATTAGAAAATCAAAAATCAACTTGAAATGAAAAACAATTCATATGCCCCAATCTAAATTTCCAAGCAATATTATGGGTTAAAAACACTAAATAAAACTTATCTCATCAAATGAAACTTGTTGATATCAATATCAACCATTTTTTGTTGTTGTGGTGCAGAGAACTAATGACTTTAAATTTCTAAAGATCTGAGATGACATGAAAGGTTATTCATCCAACGGTGAAATGAAAAGTTATTTCTCTTATAACCCTAGTTATTGTTCTTTTATTTTTTCTTTTTCTTTCACTTTTTATGATCTTTGTAAAAACAATTTTGTTGAACAATCATTGAGTAAGTTTTGTTATATTATGAGAAGAAACTATCATCTTAGGTATTTCCCATCAATTTTTCTTCTTCTTCTTATTAAATAGAAAAATAAACCCTAAAAAGTTATATATGACCTTAGAAGTAGGGATATTGCTTCTTCCAATAAGAAGTTCACATTTCAACCTGAAATTAGAGGAAATAGGAGGGACGAGAGTCCATCACACTAGGCTTTAAAACTAAAACGGGGTGGAACCCCAATGTCCACCTCCGGTGGGGTTGGAAGGTAGTTCTCCTCATTGGAGAAGTCCTTCCTCTACTATTACTAAGGAACCTCATGGGAGAGAAATTTATCTCAAACCCTTGAGAACAATACCCCTAACACCTCAAGTGTATAAGAGGTGACAATTGTCAATGATCAAGGGTCAGGAGAATATATATAATGCCTTTCAAGGTTAATCAAATTAGTTAACTAACCTTGGATTTTACTTGGGGACATTTTAAAGTTACAACTTTCATATGCATGTATGAGTTGGAAATTCTTTTCCTCTCTAATGATTTATGAGGAAAGTTTTTAGATATTATTTCCCTTTCTCTTATCTACCTTTGATAAGTCACTTAGACTCATTAGAATCGAGCCTACCATGAACATATTTGAAGACTTGTTACCATTTGATTACTGACATTAATGGTGGAAACAACATGTGTTGATTTTACAACTCGTGAACAAGAACTTTTGCATTGAGGGCATCTATGTATGTCTCTTACTACAAGAGCTAACAATATATCAACTCTTTTATTTTAATTTATAATGGTAAATTTATAAATGTATTGGAATGCAATAATATAGCCCTATAAATATTTATTTTCATTTCCCACCTTAATTTGCCTAGTAAAATCTACCTTCCTTTCATACTTGCCACTTTGCTGGAGCCGCATATCCTCATGTAAATGGCTGTAATGAAGGGGTTTAAGCAATGGATAATGTAGATACTTCTATGTATGATCAGTTATGTATTAATTTGGATTGATAGAAATGAATTGTAGTTAGGTCAAAACTTTCATTGACCAAAAATAGGGATAGGATTTTGGGGGTTCAATGTAATTAGGATAAAAAATTAATGTCATTTTTATAGGAATTTTTAAATTGATTTAAATTATTTTTTAGTTTTTTATTTGAGTCAAAATTTTTATTTTTTAAAACACAAAAAAATAAATTAAATTTATGAATTACAACTTATATTATACTCTTTCTACAAAAAATTGCTTTGAGTCAATTTTAACAAATATAAATCTAATTTAAAGCTTTTTAACTTATTTTTGTTATAACATGATACATGTTTGGATTGTCTTGCTAATTTTACAATCACACACACACACATATATATAAGCAAAAACTAGTAGTTTATAGCCGTTACAGTCCCACTGACAATTAAAACGGTCGACTTGTTAAAATTGATCAAGCCACTCAATTGACTAGTTCCTGTATCATTTCCAGATGCTCATCATTGATGAATAAGTAGTCGACCGATTCATTTAGTCATGCCAAACAATTGATTGATTCATCCAGAATAATAGATTTATTAGTTTTAACTTTGATGATTTTTTAAAATTATTTATTAGATTTTTAATCAATCCTTTTAGATGTATGCATGGTAAAGTATGTAAATTTATTTTAATTTTGCTATGAAGATAAAATATAGAGATTTACATGAAGCACTAAAATGACACACTTAAATTATAAATCTTCACTTAAATTCTAGATTGATTACATCCATGTGTATATACAAGAGAAATTAATATAGAAATAAGTATCTAGTTAATAAAATTTATCTTAATATATTAGATTTGTGTGAAAAATATGTTTTTAAGATTATTTAACCAAATACTTAATATTAATTAATAAGCAAATTGACTCAAAGATATGTTAATTATTATAAAAATAAACAAATACCATATCTGAGACAAGTTGAGATAAATGTCTTGCATAACATGAAACTTTTTTTTCTTTTTTTCTAGAAACTCCAATCTTATTTTAGGGCAATAAATTTAATTTGTGTTACAACCTTACAAATTAAAATGTAAATTCTGACTTTGGCATGCCCTAATACGCTAATTGCATATTACAGTAATAAAAATTTATTAGACTTCCCAAAATGGATGCGTTAAGGTTCTTAGGGACGGGTGGACACGGACAATTATTACAGATAGATTCTTGCATTTATTATTCTGATTTTATTTTCATACAATGTCAGTAATTTAGAGTGAAGTACGGCTCCTTTATTTAGCCATAATATTATATACTGTTTTTATTTCCATATATTGTGAAGCACGGCTCCTTTATTTTACTATTTTATATGTGTACGAAACTTTTGGCTAGTAAACTCATCTTGAATAAATAAAATTATCAGCTTTGAGTTTCATCTTTGTATCACATTGGCTTATTTATCAGCTCCAAAGATATTTTTTTAAAAAATTAAAATTTTCTATTTTTTTATTTTAAATTTATATTTTTTAATATTTTTTAATATTTTTTAATTATTTTGATACACTAATTTTAAAAATAATTTTTAAAAAATAAAAAATATTTTTTTTATATATTTCTAAATAAAAAATATTTCAAAAAACAATTATAACCACATTCCCAAATATAGAGCAAATCATCCATATTTAGAGTGTATTTAAGAGTCAATGTGCTTTTATTTTTAAGTAATTTTAAAAATATTTTTTATAAAAAATAAAAATAAATTGATACTTTATTTAATGTTTTTTTTTGTTATAATATCATAAATAAAAAAATTATTTTTAAATATTTTTAAATAAAAAACAAACACTTTTAAAAAATTTATTCAAAATTAAGCATGCTACCTTCATCATATTGACATTTATCACTTAGATGAATGAATCTAACTTGTTTAATCACCTAGTTTTTTTCTTTTTATTTTTTATTTAATAGTAAAAAATATTTTCAAATCAATTTATATATTAATTAAGACTCCTTTTGTTTTCCCAAAAATTTTAAGGATACATCCCCATTCCAATACCATATATTTAAAAAAATTTAGTAATTTTTTAAAATATTTATTCCAAGATTTGAACTCTAAAAAAATATAATTATCATATATCTTTAGCTAGGAGACCAATAATTTAGGTTTTTTTCTTCGCCTAGTTTTCAAAACCTTATAAAAACCATATAAAATCTATTAAAATGGTATATCTACATACATCTAATTAGCGGAAAGTTTAAATTTAAACTCCAATTTAGATAGACATTATGAGATTTATGCAAGAATGTAAGATGCAATATTTTTTTTTGGACATATTCTTTTTTTATCTTAGATAAATATTATATTATTATTTGTATTATGCTATGGATCAGATTAAATTTTTATGATGAAAAATAAATATATTTAGGTATTGTAAATGTGTTTTTTAGTATAAACAAATTTAAAGTATTGAGGTTTGATTTAATATGTCTGATTGACTTAATAGGTTAAAAAACAACTCGGACGATTAATAAAACTATAATTTGACTAATAAAAAAATCAAGATAACATATTTTATAAAATATTAAAACAACAACATATTAGATCAACTCAAATCAATTTGGGTTAACCTGTCAAATCAATTGCCCATGTCATGAGACCTAATTACTCTATAGAAAGCAAATACAGATAAATAATATTATACCCAATTCTCAATCAACCCAATGTTGAAGGATGAATTGAAAATAAAATTCAACTAAAAATGAGTTAAGTCAACCTGAATTAACCTACCAAACCTGAATTATGAGACTATAATAACTTTATAAAAAACAAATTGAAATAAAATTATGAAGCTTAATTCTTAATCAACCCAATGTTGAATGATGAAATAAAAAAATATAAAAAATCACTTGAGTCAACCAACTAAACCCATGACCCGAGTCATGAGACCAAAAAAACCTTATATAACACTAATCGAAACAAATTATAAAATCTAATTCCTAACTAACCTAGTATTAAACGATGAAATTGAGAAAATCCACCTAAAAAAAAGAAAAAAAAAACCCTAGTCAAATAGCCTAACCTGCAAATCGAGTCATAAGACCGTGACAGGATCCTTAGAAAGTAATAAATAAATAAATTATGAATCTCAATTTTTAATCAATTTAATATTGAAGGGTTAAATTGAAAAAAAATCAAATAAAAAAGGAGGAAAATAATAACTCAAGTCAACCTGGATTAACTTGCCAAACTCAAATAAAGAGATTAAGATAATTTCATAGAAAATAAATAAATAAAATTATAAACTTCAATTCTCAACTAACTCAATGTTGGAGGATGAAATTAAAAAAAATTAAAAAAAAAAGTAAAAAAACCCGAGTCAACTTGGCTAACTCACAAAACTCGTAACCCGGGTCATGAGACTGTGATAAATTTGTAGAAAGAAAATAAAAATAATAATTATGAAACCTAATTTCTAATTAAGTCAATGTTAAAGGATGAAGGTGAGAGAAAAATATAATTAGAAAAGGATAAAAAATGACCCTGGTCAATACGACTAACGTTAAAAAGTCATCATCCTGGTTATGAGATTAAGATAATTTCATAAAAAATAAATAAAAATAAATTATGAAATTTAACACCTAGTAATCCCAATTTAATTCTCAATATTGTAAAACTCAATTCCTAATAAAACCAATATTAAAGGATGAAGTTGAAAAAAAAAAAAAACTAATTAGAAAAGAAAAGAGAATAACTCAGGTCAATATAATTAACTCTTAAAACTCATAATCTGAATTATGAGATTAGGATAATCTCATAAAAATTTAATTAAAATAAATTATAAAATTTAATACCTAATAAATTCAATTTAATCCTTCAAGAATTTTGAGAGTGAACTTAATTTTTTATGCTACAGTGAAAATTCTATCTCTTTTAGTTTATGTTAATTAATTAACGATACACTAAAAAAAGCCAGGCTCTTTAACTATATGTTAATGCTATAATAAAAAACCAAGCTCATGTTAATAATAATAATAATTAAAGACACAAAAACATGTAGAAGGTATTTATGTTATGTCATAAGTCATAACGCTCATAAAGTCAAAACGGAAGTAGCGAAGCCATGTTATGGGGTAATGTTAAGCGCCGCATGTCTCTCTACCCTCTCCTCCGCACGCTTCGCCCAATCCACACTCTCCACAAATGAGAATTAAAAAAAACCCAAACACACCATATATATGCAACGAGAGAGAGAGAGAGAGAGATTCAATAGTAGTAGTAGAATATATGGCTAGCCGAGAGGGGACAATAGAAAGAGAGAGGGAGAGAGCGAGGAATGCTGGAATTTGGTGGCTATAAACAAAAAAGGGAAATCAGGAAAACGTTTTATATGGGTGGGAGCGGAACGCTAGTGGACGGTATTCGTCGATGGTTTCAACGCCGATCCAACCATAACAATCATGATCACATTAATAATATTAACAAAACTACTTCTAATGTTAGTAGTAGTGGTTGTCCACAATCATCGGTAAATGTAAAGGAGGGAATAAAGGGGACAGCGGAAGAGCAGCTGACTGTGATTGAGGATTTTGATATTTCTGATCTTAAACTTATTAGAGTTCCTAAACGTATCCATTTCCCTCCTGGTTCTACCATGGATCTTCAGAAGAAGGTAACCAAATCCCTCTTTTGACAATCAAGATTATAGATGGATTTCTTTGACTTGTGGGTTTTTCTTTTTTCTTTGTTTTGTTTCTGATCACTTCTTTGATTTCTTGAGAACTACTGTTTCCTTTTTTTTTTTTTCAAAAGTGTTTTAGTTTAGTTTTATTGGATTTTCTGAGATTTGTTTGGTTGCTCTGTTAATGGGTTTCAATGAGCTTAAAATTTAAATTTTTGATTGCAAAAATGTGAGGGGTTAAATGAGAAAATTGTTTTCAAATTTATATTTATGATGCTAGGTCTTGTTATTGACAATCTGACTTGTATCTTGTTGTATAACATTGTAAGAATGCGAAGTTGTCCGTTTGGTGGGTTCTAGAAGTTAAATGTTCCTGCATGAGCTTCATAGAATCTTTGTGTGAAATGAAGAAGTTTCAATTTTTATTTGAGTGTTGGTTTTACAATTATATGCTGCATCAGGTTCTTAGTGCTAAAACCAACAAGCCTTAAAAGATAGGTTTTTATCATTACCTCCCTTTAAAAGATCTTGTTTAGCTCAATGTTTTTTAATTACATGATTGGTTGAGATAGTTGATGCTATACCTTTTACATGTACTCCAATCCTCCTACTCTGTTCTCTCTACATAAATTATGCAGTTTGAAATTGACAACAAGTAAGTTTGATTCTCTATACAGGGCTCGGCAGAGGCAGATTTCTTCACCGAGTATGGAGAGGCTAGTCAATACCAAGTACAAGAAGTCATTGGAAAAGGTAGTTATGGTGTTGTTGGCTCTGCAATTGACTCTCATACTGGAGAAAGGGTTGCAATCAAGAAGATTAATGATGTTTTTGAGCATGTTTCTGATGCCACACGTATTCTAAGAGAAATTAAACTCCTTCGGTTGCTTCGTCATCCTGATATTGTAGAAATAAAGCATATCATGCTTCCTCCTTCACGAAGGGAATTCAAAGACATCTATGTTGTTTTTGAGTTGATGGAATCTGACCTTCACCAAGTAATTAAGGCAAATGATGATCTTACACCTGAGCATTATCAATTTTTCTTGTACCAGCTTCTTCGTGGTCTTAAATATATACATACAGGTATGTGTTTCTCATTGTCTATTGTCTTTCTGTCTTTTTTGTTAGTTGATTCATTTTTTTCATTTCTTGCAGCAAATGTGTTTCATCGAGATTTAAAGCCAAAAAACATTCTTGCTAATGCCGACTGCAAACTGAAGATATGCGATTTTGGTCTTGCTAGAGTATCTTTCAATGATGCCCCATCAGCTATTCTTTGGACAGTATGTTCTCTAATGCTAGTCATGAGCTTCTGTGTTTTTCGGTCCTTTTCTAGGCCTACCGACAAAAAAAGTTCTTAAGCATTTGTTTTTACAATTTTAGCCTATTTTCTAGCTTTCCTATATGTGCCTTTCTTTTATTTGATTAGGTGCTGCAATTGTTTTCTAATATCACCATTCTGTCAAATTTTGGCTTAGTTTGATAACCTGAATTCTACATGACTTGGGTGAGTTTTGAGATAAAATTCAACCATGAGATCGCAATAAAGGGAGATTATTCAGAAAGAAATGACTTGAAATTAGTAATATGAGTTATAAAAATGAAAAATTGAGCTGATTGTTACAAGGTCTCGATCATGCATGAATGCTTTATTTAATGATGATTGTTGCTTGAGGAGGAAAAGTAGCCGTGTTTAGAGAAGATGGTGGCGGTTAACTTGTTTCACTTGTAATGAGTTGTGCGGGAATCAAGCTTGCTTGTGCTGGGCTTTTGGCTGTTGGTAGCTGGGTAATGGGTTTGAAGAGATGGACTTAATGAATAGGTGACTGTTTGATGGGTGTTAGTGTTTTTGTGGCTGGTTAGGGTGTTTTTCCTTGTATGCTTGATTGGCTGGTCATTTTGGTGGGTTCATGCAATGTTTGTTCGGTTGGTTGTGGAGGTGGATTTTGTGCTTGAATTGGTTGTAGAGGAATTGATAGAGGCTTACCAGTTTTTCATGCTTTTGGGTAGGTTTGGATTATGGATCGTTGTTTAAGAGGAAGTTTAAAGTATTTGAAAATAGATGACCAAAATCTGGAAAATATTCTGGAATCTGATGATGGGAGGTTAAAGATAGCAAATACAAATTAAAATATATTTTGACCCTCGAGATTACTGAAGTTTTGTCATCTCTAGGTTTATAAATAAGAGTTTTGATTGTTGTCATTTTAGCATATCTTAGGCAGAGCCAATTTAAAGCATCCTATAATTTTCTGACATGGAATTTGTGTACAAATGCTAGTACATGAAGATTAAATGTCAACATCTTGACTCCAAATTGGAGCAGACCATGATGGCACTACATAAGTGCAGCACTTAAGAAAAGCTCATAGACATGCTTGCAAAACTTGACATGATGTGCTACAAATGAAAAAAATGCTAAAGCATGGTGGTGTTTCTTTTTTATTTTTGTCATTGGGATTTCTTTCAACGACGCTCTTATTTGATGTCATCTTATTAAAAATTACAGGCTGGAAATCTCTAAGAACTATAATATGCTAACTTTTTCTCCCCCTCTTTTTGGAAGGACTATGTAGCTACTAGATGGTATCGTGCTCCTGAACTCTGTGGCTCTTTTTTCTCCAAAGTAAGCTTTTTTACTGCTTGATGTCTCAACCCTTTTATTACTTTACTATAATACTCTGGTTGCTGTGATGGCTTAAGGTATTTAAAAGACCGATCTAGGGACTAAATTGGGATATTCCCATTTGTTGATTTCTCCTTTCTTCATTTTTCCCAATTGATTCCACTAGGCATCAATGGCATTGATTAATTCATCTTGTTATGTCAAATAATTTAATATATAATAGGACACTCATTTTGGACCTATCCTTGGTAATTTTGTCCAATTTACTTGACGTATTTATGAGATAATCATTAAGTAGCAGCATGTTATCCATTGTAATTACCTCTGGATTTTAATGAGGGATCTTAACCCATCCTATGTGTTTAAACTTGGTTTGCTGTTTTTTCCAAATTTAAGCTGTTTGAGGTGCTATCAGCCAAATATTTATCACCCGTCAGTAACAACTGGTACTGCTCTTTAATGAGGAAGAGCAATATCTGTCAGGCAGCTAAATATGATAAAATATTTCATTTCAGGTGGATCATGGCTGGTATTCCATCATCTTAAAGTGTACAGGATCTGATATGGATCTATGCTGTATTCTCCCACAATTTTAAGCCTGAATCTTGGCATTTCTTTATTTTTGTTCTTGATTCTTTGATTATTTTCATCCAGTGAAATACAT
The DNA here is from genome assembly GCA_018804465.1 of Populus tomentosa. Taxonomy (NCBI): domain Eukaryota; kingdom Viridiplantae; phylum Streptophyta; class Magnoliopsida; order Malpighiales; family Salicaceae; genus Populus; species Populus tomentosa. The sequence continues at coordinate 4,091,280 of CM031997.1, forward strand.
TCAATTGTTAAGATATTGCAGCATGGTCCAGATGGTCATAATGATTGCAGCAGGGTCTAGATGGTTATAATGATACTAAAGAATTTATTGTATTTATAATATGCTGCACATGATAGGTTTAAGATTGTGTACATTTTTCTTTCTTGATGACTTGCACGTTTTCACTTTCAATCTTTTGGCATAGTGGTAAATGTTTGCTGCTCAAGTTCATTGTTACTTTTCAGTTATTTCTTTATTCATGAGCAGTTATTTTAGCATCATGTTTCTTCAACTGTTGAAAATACACAGTTACTAAGTGTTTTCATCTTCCTTCAGTACACTCCTGCAATTGATATTTGGAGCGTTGGATGTATATTTGCTGAAATGCTCACAGGAAAACCACTTTTTCCTGGTAAAAACGTGGTTCACCAGTTGGATCTTATGACTGATTTGCTGGGCACTCCTCCTCCTGAATCTATTTCAAAGGTTAGTATCTCATTACAGTCACTGCTTTTCTGCTGTCAATAGACAAACCTATTGTACAATTTTATGCTGTCATTGTTGTAAGCCTTTTGCAGTAAATAGCTACTCTTAGTTCTTAAAAAAGTGCATTAATTTGTTGCTCTTCTGCTTTTATGTCACATAGTTTGTTGTTTCCTCTTGTTCCTTTTTTCATTATGTTTCCCCTCATGTTACTTGGCATTATGTTGGCAGATTCGAAATGAAAAGGCAAGGAGGTATCTTAGTAACATGCGGAAGAAACCACCAGTTCCATTCCCTCAAAAGTTCCCTAATGTAGATCCATTGGCTCTTCGCCTACTGGAGGGCCTGCTTGCATTTGATCCTAAAGATCGTCCGACAGCTGAAGAGGTACTAAGATTCAGTAGTTTTGTAACCCTTATTTCAAATTCAAATTAAAATAAAGATAAAAGAGATATCTATGACAGTTGTTTGTGAATCATGATACATTCTAACATCCCTAATGTGCCCAGGCTTTAGCAAATCCTTATTTTAATGGTTTGTCAAATGTCGAGTGTGAGCCCTCCACTCAACCTATTTCAAAATTGGAGTTTGAGTTTGAGAGGAGGAAAATAACAAAAGATGATGTAAGGGAACTGATTTACCGAGAGGTATGGCAGCAACACTTTGATTCTTGTTGCTTTTCTTTGCACTGTGGCTTTCACACATCACTGTGACTAAAATGAACTTTTGATTTGTTGTAAACAGATATTAGAGTATCACCCGCAGATGCTGAAGGAGTACCTTCGAGGCGGAGAGCAGACAAGCTTTATGTACCCAAGGTAGGGTGGTTGCTTATAACCTAGGAAAAACACATTTTCAAGAAAACAGTAACTGGTAAAAATGTTTTCTACAAATATCTTATTTTAGAAAAAACTTCCTGGTAACTGGAAATTTCTCCACAAGCAAACATGACCTTAGAGAAGTTCTACAAATTTCTCCACATTTTCAACACATTAGTGAATCAATACCTGATTTTTATGAAATATAAATATTTTAAAAATGCGGTGCTATATGTTCTGTTATGAATTAGTTATTTGATGTTATTTTTCACTGTCAACGATAGCGGTGTTGATCGATTCAAGCGACAATTTGCACATCTTGAGGAGCACTATGGTAAAGGGGAAAGAAGCACTCCACTCCAAAGACAGCATGCTTCCTTGCCCAGGTATGTGCTGGACATGAGTTATTCTCCCTTTCATTTGAAGCTATATGATTAGGCAAGCTGGTTTGTTTTTCCATACAAATCCCTCCCCCCTCCCCCTCTACGTCTATAATATTGTATATGTGTACAATTTTGACCAATTTCAAATGAATCATTGCTCTCCATCTCCAAAACACCACTGATTCAACTATTTCATGATGTAATTTTCACTTAATATTGATGACCTTCAAGTGTCACCTCTTCTTCAGAGAGCGGGTTCCTGCTCCGAAGGATGAGACAGCAGCTCAAAGCACTGATATTGAGAGGCGAACTGCACCTTCTGTTGCAAAATCTCTTGAAAGTCCCCCAGGATCGCAACAAGCAGATGGTTCAGAGGATGTGACAGTTGCAGCACAAAATGGATCTGGCAAGCCAAACTACAGTAACCGAAGCCTATTGAAGAGTTCCAGCATCAGTGCCTCCAAATGTGTGGTTGTGAAACCAAAAGGAGATTCAGAAGTAAGTGACATCATTTTACATAAATAATCTGTCCATACATGGAAGAGTCAAAGGTGGATTGTGTAGTAGAAGTATTGAACATAAAAAGGAATTTATATAAGAAAACCTAAACTCTCTTGCACCTATCTTCTTGTCTCCACAGAGAGCCGCTTCACTTCACCTTCACACACAAACACAGCCTAAAATGGATCATGTAGTTGTGCTCAATGCAAGGATGCTGGGTCAATAAGGGCCTATACACGATCTCGTCTTTTACTTTAGGCAAAAGAAACGGCTACCTAAAAGGAGCTGTGGCTGCAATCTTTCATCACATGGGTCATGGAGCTCTAGTGGACACCATTTCTGCAGTAAGAAACAAAAATGGATTCTTTGGTATTGCTGAGGGTATGTACCCAGTAAGTTTGTGTACTGTAGCAATAAAGGAGCACTTACCCAGGATTCTTTGGTTGGGTAATATTTGCCGCTAAGATCTATCCCTTGAGGTGCTGTTTTCTGTAATTTTGAGCATCATGTTAGTGTTCATGGAGTTGCTGCTTAAGTTTCTGGTGATTATGCGATGGTTATCAGGCTTTCAGCCACAACCCTAAATCCTAATAGTGAACCCACAAGGATCAAGCTTGCTTCTGGCTCCTAAAAGATTTTTTTAAGGCACTGGCATGAAGTGATTGGAGACAAGTTGCAGGTGGAGGAAGGACTAAGAGACCCTGCTAAGGCTGGTAATGCTTGCCAATTTAGAGTAAAGACCTAAAGTGCATGGTGTGGCTATGTACCTAGTTGAACATTCTTGTGAAGGAGATGATCATCAACACATTGGACATGTTTCATTGCTACAATGAGGACTAGTCGGCTCAGGGGACTGGCTGCTGCTAGTGCTGCTAAGGTTGATAAGAGTGTGTAATGGGCATCACTTGTTTCACTGTTTTTGGGAACCATGCTTATTAGATTTTTCAGGGCTTATAGTCATGCCTGTGTTGGAAGTTTTGTTTTAATGTTCATTTATCCATGGTTTTTTTTAAAAATAAAAATAAAAATGAAAAGCTGCTTAAATGGGTGATTTCACACAGCAAAAGCGGGATATTAAAAACTGTGGTATGTTTTAATCCTCCCTTCATATTTGACCTTTTCTGATTGCAGGAGATTATTGAAGATGCCAGTGATGAGGATGTCAACGACTTGTCTCAGAAGGTTGCAACCTTGTAGAGATTCAGGTGGCTGAATCTGGCAACCTGCCCGTTTTCCAGCGCAGTGTGGAGAGTGGGTACTTCACAATGACCTACACGGAAGACCAGGAAGAAGCTAACTACAATGGGACTACATTGTTATAGTTACCCCTCTAGATTGCAGAGAAGAGATGTGATCTCTTGTTAATGTAACTCCATTCATCTTTTGATAAACAAAAAAAAAAGTACTTTTATTCTATGTCTTAGTGTGATATGATAGGAAAAGGGATTTTGGTCTGAAGAAGACGTGGTCCTATGATATCTGTGGTATGCTCATATAATGTTATTGACATCAACGTTACGCATTTAAAGTTATCTTGAAGAAATGAAACATGTAAAGGAAGCTGGTTTAGCTGTGATGCATCGTCCCCAAGAATTAGTGGAATATGAGCTTGGCACGGTGACACAAAGGGATTTAAGCTAAAACCTTGACTTGAAAGACTGATTGGTTCACTGGGATTTCTTCTTCTGTTGTTTATGGAGTAGAAATAAGCACCAGTCAGGCAAAAGTGCCCCGAAGGGAAACAGCTTGCACGCAACATCTCTTAAAAGTTGCTTTCTCGGGAAAGCATTCAAAAGTATAACAGCCTCTCTTCAAGCACGCCATGCCATGCCAGTTTGCTTTCACAATACAATCATCAGATGTGTACTTGAATTAGTGGAATTTAGCAATAAACGTCTGTTGCTTCAAAGTACTTGTTATGTTATTGTTGGCTTTTCAATTATATTATAAATATTTCACCTTTTTTTTATCAGAAAAATGCAAAAGAACTTGTCATACTCTGGTTCATGTGGTAGTGTACATTCCCACGCATGCAGCTTAACTTGTTGACAAATCAAAATCATGTGGGTTTGCACAAAAGAAAGGGAATAACATTTTTATCGAAGCATCGAGCAACATTTACCCTGCAATGGAGTTTTTTTCATCAATCAAGACCATCCATTTTCTTGTTTATAAATAGACAAAAATGCCACAAGAGTAGAACCAAAACAGAAAGGGACTAAAGCCTGTGCAGAAAAAATGGAGAAAGGTAATGTTCCTCCTTACTTTCTTTCTGCTCTAGTATTATTTCCCTAAACCTCTGTTTTTACTTTTATGTGATTATCATGTATAGTGTTTTGATCCTTGTAATTTACAGTTTTTTTCGAAGAAATTATTTTTTCTTGGAAACATTTTCAGCCAAAACAAACAAACCCCAATTGCTAAACATGTTTACTAGTATTTTGTAGGGCATGGGAGTTAAAGTTATGGTTCTGATTTTCTTCTTTGAAATTGCATTACTAACTCTTTGGATGTTCCACTTGTTGAATGTACCAGAGCTTCTGATGTATAAGAACAACCTGCAAGAGTACACTTAGAAATTAGACATGTCATTTCCAGTTTACCATACCACCAATGAAGGATTCCATAACGCAACAAAGTTTAGGTCAATTGTGCTGGTTTATGGAACAACATATGCATCTAAGCTAACATTTTCTCATCGAAAAGAAGCCGAGCAGGATGTTGAAAAATTTGCTCATGAGTGCATAAAAGAAAAGCTGAAAGTTGAAGACTCTTCCCACTACTTACAAGGTGTGTGAATTCCCAGGTTATTATGCTTTGAACTTGAAGAAGAATTTTGTTATCTGCTACTTTGTTGGCTTCTAGCAGTGCATGGATTGCATTGATTGTATTACACATTGTTGAGATCTTCTGATTTTCTTAATTTAACTTCTTTTGACAAGAGAATGAAGCTTACCATCTCAATTTAAATTGTATTCTAGGATCCAAGACGTTGCAAGTCTATTTTGCAAGAATTTGCATCAACAGGACCTGGAATTTCCCAAGTACACGACCACTGAAGCAGAAGACATGTGACCAGTCTGTGTCTCTAAATTGTTTTTTCATGGAAGTAGCAAGAAGCAGGATAGAGCCAGAGAAACTGGCACGACAAACTGCAATTCAAACACTTCTTGGTATTTTGCTAGGGCTTGATTTCATAATGAGTTTTTAGCTTTCACGAATGGTTCGTGATAATTTCACAGGTTGTGAAGCTCATTCAGGAGTTCTTCGCCGGATAATGAATTCCAAAGTCAAATTATGCAGGGAAAATGTCAAAGCTCCAAGCTGCGAGCAGAACAACTCGTCAGATGTTTGAAAGGCAGGCAATTTATTGTTGTTGCTTGAAGCTTCAGAAACTGCTTCTTGCTTAAAACTAATGAGTTTCTACTTGTTGGTTTTCCAGTGAAGTCTTCTCACCAGCTAATTTAAGCCACCCATCTCTCTCGAAATTTAGAAACTAACGCAAGTACACTAGTTAGTTGTTGGGATAGCGTTTGATTACTGTTATATGATATAAATTACATAGATAACGGAGATAAAAAATATATTTTATTGAGAGATAAATGAAAGATTTAACTGTTTTTGAAATAATTTTAAAATGAATTTTTGTATTTTTAAAATAGAAATTACAAAAAACACATGTTCTAATAAACAATATTTTTTATTTTTAAAATATCATTGTAAGAAAATCTCAATTTCAAAATTATTCAATTACGACATATAAAGATAAAAATAGTTATTATTATCATTTTAAAACTTAACTCAGGGGTCGATTTAGAAAAAAACTCAGGTCATTAGTCAAGGCTTGAGTCACGGGTCGGGTTAATCTAAGTTTATCTGAGTTAGCATAAAAATAAAATGATTATTATCATAGTTTTAAATCGAATCTGGTATTTGAGTCGAGGTAAGGTCTAGATCACGAGTAAAGTTGATTGTTTACCCGACCAATATAAGTATAAAAATAGTTATTATTATAGTTTTAAAAATCAACCCAAACCAATACAAGTTCACATGCCCAATTAATTGTTGAAGTTGTACCCTTTAATATTTTATAAAACAAAATTTATCTATAATTAAATCTAAATCAATATCTTTAATTATTTCTCGTTTGAAATAATGTTTTAGTAGTAGAATTGACTGAATTTGTGTGCTTGATAATACCATGCAATAAATAAAAGAAGTAAAAGTGTTAATTTTGTTAAATTTTATAAGCCGAACATGCTGGGAAACAACGTGATCTAGGATGAGATGAGATATGATTTTAGACTTTGACTTTCTTAGCTCAGGAAGATAGAGATTTTAAAAAAGAAAAGGTGTTATGGAGAAAACATGTCTTTCTTTATTAAAAACATGGTGGTTTGATGGAGAAAACATGTTTTTCTTGAGCTAACTTAGTTAAGTGCACAGTATAAAAAAAATAGACAAAAAATTTGACCTGGGCAACAGCCTACCATGCTAGCTGGGAGGCTGAGCGAAAATTCAAGGACATGAAATCAGGAAAAAAAAAAAAAGATGCAAAATTATGGGCAGTGAATTGGTAAATATTCTTTCAGAAATCTAAACCTATTTACATGTTTTCCTTCTACAGTTTTTGAGCATGTATTTTTAACTCTGACGACGAGGCCAGGAAACCTGTTTTCTTCATTAATCATAGCTTGTGCGTTTGTGTGGTCATGAATTTTATCGGCTTTTTTGCTGGTCCAAGCTTGAAATTGTTTTTGAAAATTTTATTTATTTATTTTAAATTAATATTTTTTTAATATTTTTTAATTATTTTGATATGTTAATGTCAAAAATTATTTTTAAATAATAAAAAAATATTTTTTTAATATTTTTTTAAATAAAAATATTTTAAAAAATAACTATAATCATGTTATCAAACACACATTAGATACTCTCGGGCAATACTTCTTCCAGGGCTTGTAACTAATTTCTTAAATTTATTGTTTAGCAGTTTACTGTTGAATTGCTTGTTATTTTGGGACGTTAATCTAAACCTATTCACCTTAGGTTATTAAAATAAATTAATTAGTCCTATATTATAAAAATAATTAAATAATCTCTTGACTACTATTAACTATGATTAATTTAGTAGTATTTTGATCCAAAAAACACCTACTTTTCTCATCTACTTATTTTCTTCCCTTTTTCTATTTCTTAAAATAAAATATCAAAATAAATTGGAAAAGAACATAAAATAGTGAATTAGGTATGTAGTTTTTGAGAACTTGAGGTTAATTAATTACTTTTCCGGAACTATAAGGACTAAGTTATAATTAACCTTATGGATTTTTATTTTTGATTTTTCTTAAAGCATAACCAGTATTGTTTGTTTATCAAAGGTTGCTTTTTACACGGTTAGCCTCCAATGTGGGAGCCAAGCCATGTCGGAGACTTTATTCTTCGTAGTTCAAGCCGAAACTAGGTTCCGGGCTTGATTGTCGGGTGCGGTAAAGACTGGTGCAGGGCATATGGACTCGACCCTAGAGCTACTGAGGAGATTTTAGGATTTATTTGTTTTTGTATTTTAAAAATATTTTTTTAAAAAATTAAATTTTATTTTATTTTTTTATTAATTTTAAATTAATTATATTTTTAGTTTTTTCAAATTATTTTGATGTGCTAATGTCAAAAATAATTTTTAAAAAATAAAAAAATATTATTAACATGCATTTTGACACGAAAAATTATTTGAAAAACAACCGTAACCAGACTGCCAAATAAGCTCTTATATTGAAAAGTATGTTTCAAAATATGGTTAAAATTTAAAGTTAATTATTTTATGTTTTTAAATTGTTTTAATGAATTGATATTAAAAATAATTTTTTTAAAATTAAAAAAATATTATTTTAATATATTTTTTAATAAAAAATATATTAAATCACAATTATTACTACATTTCCTAACATACCTGAAATCAAGTTCATGTTCAGCATGCAAAGGGGGGTTAATGCGAGATTGGATTTGGGTGTTAAAAAGTCAAGTTACAAGTTTGTGATGAGATTGTGTTTGAGCTATCAAAGTATATCTCGACATTGAATTTAAGACACTAAAGGGTGGGGCCAAGGTCGACTATGGAATATTTAAGAGCTGTGATGAATTTTTAGAATATTGAATTCAACTATAAAGACTAAATCAATTCTTGTGTTTGGAAAAAAATGTGTAAAAGTAAATAAAAAAATAAATTATCTGATTTGCTACAATAATTTCGAATAAAAAATATTATTTAAAAAATACTTATCTTTTTAAAACCCTACAACTTCTCTTTACCATCTCTTTCTTTTCTTTAAAAAAATCTTCTTTTTACTTTAGTTGTGCATCAATGCTCATCCTACTTGTTAATGTGTTGAATATTTTATGATTGTTGAATGAATGACTATAATAGCCATATTTTGTTTTTCTTTGCCGAGCATTATGCTCAGTTATAGCCCCTATAAACTATGAGCAAGAGAAGGTTGTTGGCAAGAAGATGGGGTTTCTTCTTCCATGGCCTGCTACTTCCTGACTAATTTTATTCCTAAAATATACCGAAGAAATGGCCTCTTTAATGATATTATGTTGACCCAACCGGAATTGTTATATAAAAAACCATTTCACAACATAAAAAAATAAATTACACTAATTCATCATATTTATTTATTATTATTACTGTTGCTATTACATGAGAATACTGTTATTAATAATGTTTAAATCCACAGCACAAATTTAAATCACCTTTGCTCACAATAAATATTGACATACATATGATTCAATGAACAAATAACAAAAACATTTATTTCTGGGGTTGAAATTGATCTCCGTGGTGGAAAATAGATGTGCTCATTGATATAATCGAGTTAGTTTTGGGTCTATAATTATCAACTTGAATATTCTTTTTTTTTTCAGACAAGCGAGTTGAATATGTTAGATTAAGTTAATTTTTTTTTGTAGATATTATAAATAATCCAATGTATGTTTCATTGGCAATAAGGATTCAATGACAAATGAAGATCTTGCTACAATTATTCTTTGCTACATCCTCAGTCCACATCCTACATTGTCAGTCCCCAGTTTCAAAGTCAAACTTTATGTTCTCTACGATAGCAAGTTTACCCCTAAAATCAAACTACCACTGAACTATATATTATACTCCACTCTTTCATTATTACTCATCACCTCTCGTTGTATAATTTAATTAGTAGCTTTTTTGGACCAGCATTTATGTATTTTCTTTCTCTCTTTTGAAAACAGAATATTCTGAGGCTAACTGATGGTTTAATGGTAAGATAACCAGGGAAAGAGAAAGGGTTCCAAGCGTTTTAAGTTATAGAGGCTCATGTGCTTTGGTCTTGTTGTTGGCTCGGATTGAGTTGAGTTTTAAAATTTTTAAATAATATTAATTTGTAATATTAATTTATTATAATTCACTTGACTTATAATATTTATTTATTAGGTTTTTTTTATCTATTATAATTCATAATATTCATATTATTTAATTTTAACAAATTAAACCAGTTCAAATAATAGATATCCTATTTTTATAACACCCCCAGTGAAAAGTCAGAAAATGGCTTGAATATTTGACTGGGAGATGTGGCGCGTGTGTATCACGCGTCAGATAATTTGCTTCTTGGACTGGACACGCTCATGCAGCTCATTTGCCCCTTGAATAAAGCCGAAGTTCAATTTGTTAAAAATTCCCTTGTATAGAACGAGAGAGAGAGGCTAAAGATTTATTATAATTTTCTTTGTATGGAAGGGTTTGGGTGGATTTTGGGTTTTGGAGACTATGATTTTGGATTGAGAGAGGGCTACTCGTTTCTGTCTACTGTACTGATGTGTTGACTCACTATGGAGAGGTGTTTTGGGTGAGTTGTGGTTGCTGGATCGGTGAAAGATGATCGATGATGGTTGTTTTTGGTTTTGGGAAGAGGCAGAGTGGCTTGGTTTCGTGTAGGGGAAAAAAAGATGAGGTTTGGTGGGGAAAGGGTCTGTGATGGTGGTTGGTGGTGGCGTATGAGAGGACATATGGGTTTGATTGGTTGGTTTTGATGGATTATTTTTTAGGGAGTTTCTGTCGGGTTTTTAGATGGATTTTAGTGAGAAAAGTGCTGGATTTTCTGTGTTTTTGGGTTGGAGAAAGATCGGATGCAGGCTGTTGATGAGTCAATTGACGTCAGAGAGTGGAAAACCATGGAGGTGGGTTGTTGGTGGACAGTGATTAAAGCAGCAGCGTGACTAATAGTGGCTATGGTTGGAAAAATGGGCTGGTCTTATTTGGTGGGTTTATGAGAGGTTTTGACTGTTCTGAATAATGATTATGGACTGTATGAAGGGAGAAAGGTTGTTGTGGTTCTTGTATGGGTGAATTGGAGATGAGTTCTGCAGTGGTGCTAGGAGTGAAGATGAAGATGGTTAACTTGTTTTGGTGGTTATGATGATTTGATCTTGTCTGGAGATGGAGGCTGGAGAAGGCAATGAGTGAAGGTAAATATTTGGTAAATATTTGGTAGATGGTGCTTCTGGTCTGTAAAGGCTATGGAGGTTCTCAGTGGTTGGTTTGGGTTCACTGGAGGAGGAGAAGGTTGTGATAGATGTATGTTTGAGAAGATGCTACGGCTTACAATGGAAGAGACTCGGAGAGGTGGTGGTTTTGATGATGGTGGTGGTGATGGCGAGTAAAGGGGTGATTTGGGTGGAATTATGGTGATTTAATGACGGCTGTGTGATAGTTCAAAGCTGGAATGAAGGTTTTGAATTTAATTTGACAGGTAAAATTAAATAAGTGAAAAGAACATGCCTTTTTACAACTTCTATTATAATTAGTTACTTTGACTAGCGTGATATTATGAGTTTATTATATATATATATATATATATATATATATATAATACTAATAAAAAATTAAGATTTAAAGGTGTTATATCTTTTCATAAAATTATATTCAAGAATTTTAGATTTAACTATAATGCCTGATTTAAAAATAATATTAATAATATTAATAATAATATTAAACTTAAATGACCTAGTAGGTCTAGCTGTAATATCAGAGTCAATAGCCTTGAATGCAGGTCTGGCTACAAGGTCAAGTAATAAAAGTGTGATAATTAAATAAATTAATTAAAAAAAACCTATAAAAAAGAAAAAAATTAATGAAAAAAAATTAAATTAACTGGGTTAACCCTTTAAACCAGGTTAACCCGTCAAACCTTGGATTCGTGTCGTGAAAATTTGATAACTAAATAGAAAAAAAAATTGACGAGTTAACCTAGAATTAACTGGGTTAACCTATCAAACCCGGAATCCGTGTCATGAAAGTTTGATAACTAAATAAAAAAAATTAAACATTAACAACCTAAATTAAACGAAAAAAATTAATTAAAAAGATAAAAAAATAAAAACAAAAATAAACAAAAGACATAAGCATGTTACTATGAGGAAAAATAAAAAAAAATCTGAATAAACTGAGTTAACCCATCAAATCAAGTTAAGCCGTCAAACCTGGGATTCGCATTATGAAAATTTAATAACTAAATAGAAAAAAAAATCGATAGGTTAAACGAAAAAAATTTAACAAACTAAACTAAACGAAAAAAATTGATTAAAAAAAAAAAAAGAGAAAGAAAGTCTGGGTTAACTCGTCAAACTAGATTAACCCGTCAAACCTGAGATTTGTATCATGAAAGTCTGATAACTAAATAATTTTTTTTTTCATATTAACAAACTAAACTAAACAAAAAAACTCATTAAAAGAAAAAAAAAACCCATAAAGACATAAAAAATAAAAAAAAAATAAGAAAAAAAAGAAAAAAAACAATTAAGAATTTCATTGTGCATAGTGAGAAAAAAAAAAAAAAAACCTTTCAATCATTATGTATAAAATGTATGGGAGTTTTCTTATGTTTTTTAAGTATTCTATAATATTTGTTGGAGAAAAAATGAAAAGAAAGAAATAAAGTGAAAACAATATTTCCTAGAGAGAAAATTGTGGTATTTAACTTAGTATAATATTCAAGTATATACATTAAAAAGAAAGGTAGGCGAGAAGGGATCTAATCGAATAAAGCAGGAAAAGACTAGAGATCTTTGGAATCAAGCTTGGGACGCCTTGCAAGAGTTTTTTTTAAGAAGAATATATACTTTTCTTAGTTATTTATTTTTTTTAAAATTTTCTATAATGCATGATTACACCTTTCTAAAGGAAATATTTTTCTACTTTATTTTCCTATTAATACTTTGGCATGTAATAAATGTAGTTGTTACCTTTGACTCCCGTCGTGCAACCTGTCATGCTAGAAATTGAAAAGGACCTCTATATTTGGAAAGTGCTAGGTAAGTGCGTCTTTTAGCTTGCGGAAAACTGGGTTGTTTTATGTTTAAAAAAGATTTTAAAATAATTTATTTTTTTATTGTTTTTGTTTTAAATTGATATATTTTTTAATATTTTTAAATTATTTTGATATGTTGATATTAAAAATAATTTTTTAAAATAAAAAATATTATTTTAATATATTTCTAAATAAAAAATACATTAAAAAATAATCATTCCTATAAAACGAAGATGGTGGCAATATGAGAATTTTCCTCTTCAATTGGTTGTTAGCAAAATATATATATATATATATATATATATATATATATATATATATATATATATATATATATATATATATGGACATCACAGATTCTGCCTTCTTGTTTTGACCAATCAATTAGTATAGAACGTGGCCTCTAATTTTAACCCATGTGTTTCACAATTTAGCCATCATTTTATTTATCCTTGTCATCCCTTCTTTCTTTTTGGGGGATGTGCTCGGAAATTAAATTAATTTATTAAAACATTTATGCAAATATGCAGGCAACTTCATTGCCTCGCATGATGTGTTAGGGAGAAAAAGTCGTGTGCTTTTATTTTTTGTTTTTGGAATCATATGCCTTAATTTTTCGTTTGCAAGGGGAAAAAAAAAAAAAAAATCCTAATCTGGAGGAGGGCTGGCCAGGAATGACACCAATGTTTAAAATTGGCGCTGACATTTACGTAAGTCACTCTTCATTTAGAAAAATACTAGATTTTTGATCTTATTTATCCTTAAAACACTAAGAAATTTCCTTGTTTGTAGCTAATTTACTCTTGTAGAATAAGAATTGATATTGACCTTTTTTTCGTTAGAACTTTGAAATCCTTACTAATTTTATATTTATTAACAAACATGTAATCCTTGCAAAAATATATAAGTAATATGTTGCCATGTATATCTCCAAATAAAATAAGAAATTCTTGTTCGATATAGAATCCAAAAATCATAAAAAAAATAATCTCAAACTAATTAAAAAAATAATGTAATTTTTATATAGTAATTTTTAATTTATATTAGAAATTTTATCCTAATATAGAAATATATCTTTGAAATTATTTGGTTAAATTTTCATCCAATTCAATGGTCAGATATTAAGCTATGCTTAATATCATAAAACCAAATAGTAGAAAACATTAAACCTAAAATAACTTTTATAGTCAATTCAATTCTTTAACTTGTTATGAGCTTTATCAACATCTCAATTGGATTCGTTAATATTGTAAATTGAGAAGTATCATTTAAATTATAGATTTGAGTGATTAACTTAAATCAATTTAACATGACTCTATTAGGAAAGGGTAAGACAAAATAAATCATGGTATATTATTTTTTATGTTAATTTTTTTTAATCTGACTAAATAACTGTTCAATTAGCTAGTTAGTACTAATTAAATTACAGTTTGTTTATAGTGTGTTTTTTTTTTTTTTTTTTTATAATTACATTATAAGGAGAGCAAAACTATTTAATTTCAAATCCCTTTTTAGAAATCTTCCAAGATGAAGATGACATCTTAACCGTGATTTTTTTTTAACAGGCAACGATATGGAATTATGGACGCCATATTGCGACAAAGCAAAAGGAAGAAGAGCTCTTGGAAAGACGGCATATAAGAGTAAATTAGTTACATCATCCACGCGATGTAACTATTTTTTTTTATATATATATATAAAATATATATAAAAAATTAAGATTTAAAAGTGATAAATTCTTTTACAAATTTATATTTAAGAGTCTTAGATTTAACTGCAACACCTAACCTAAAAGTAATATTTATAATATTAATAATAACATTAAACTTGTATAATTCAAGTTTAAGCGAATCTGCCTGCAACACCCGACTCAAGAATATTAGATGTGAGTCTGGCTATAAGGTCATGTCATAAAAATGTGATAATTAAATAAATTAATTAAAAAAAAAAAAACCAACAAGAATAAAAAAGCTAATGAAGAAAAAAAAATCTGAATTAATTGGGTTAACCCTTCAAACCAGGTTAACCTGTAATACCTGAGATTCACGTCATAAAAGTTTAATAACTAAATAGAAAAAAAAAAATTGACGGGTTTAACCATAATTAATTAGGTTAACCCATCAAACCAAGTTAACCCGTCAAACCCAGGATACGTGTCATGAAAATCTGATAATTAAATAGAAAAAAATTTAATATCAACAAATTAAACTAAACAAAAAAAATAATTAAAAAAAAAAAAATCCGGCTTAACTTGTCAAACCAGGTTAACCTATCAAATCCGGGATTGTATCATGAAAATTTGATAACTAAATAAAAAAAAAATCTAATATTAATAATTTAAATTAAATAAAAAAAATTCATTAAAAAAATAGTTTTATAATATAATAATAATAATTATATTAATATAATATATTAAAAAGTGAAAGACGTGGAAAAGTAAGAGTACTTTCCCCCGCCTTTTATAGTATTTTATAATGTTAATTTAGTGGCCAAGTTTTCAAGAACCCCGCCCCACCACCCCCTAGTCTATAAAAACATTTTTCCCCTGTAACGAACTAATCCTTCATTTTTCTTTTGAATTTACCCCTAAACAATAGAAATTGATGGAAAAACCAAAGATATTTAACGGGTTACAGCTGACATTTGAAGATGAGGTTGGTTTTTGTATTTTAAATATATATATATTTTTAAAATTTATTGTTATTTTTAATTTTAAATAATTTTTTAATATTTTTAAACTGTTTTGATATGCTAATGTTAAAAATAATTTTTTAAAAATTAAAAAAATTATTATTTTAATATATTTTTAAAGAAAATAATTTTTTATTTTTTTTATTTTGTGTAATTTATAGCATGTTATTATTGAATTTTGTGTGTGTATTGCAAAATATCTGAAGGGATATGGTTTGCGCATGTCAACCCTCAAGAAATAAAGTCGCCATGAATTTATTTTTTAGTTTGATAATGTTGGAATTAATACCCTGTAATGAGGTTTAGGATAATGAGTTGCAAGAGGTGTAATGGTAATTTTATGTGAGATCTTCAAGAAGTTTTTTCTTATATATATATATATATATATAAACAATATTACTAGAAGATTTTTCTTTGTTTTTTTCTTTTAATCAAAGAATCAACCAAGTAGTAATATAATCGTTAAACATGTCTTGTCATTAGGATGTTGATAGCTTTTTTAATATTTTTTTTTCATTTTTATATAATAAAAAACTTTGAATCATTTCACGTGGTTTATGGTTTTAATAATAAACTTAGGGATTTCTATCTTTTTATTATGTGTTATATATTTTACTCCTAAGGTTACCAAATTCATTCACTGCATGTTACGAAATTGACTTTGAGCGGCATTTTCTTAAAAGTCATAGTATAAAAATCCTATTCACGATAACATTCCACAGTTGTTATTCACTTGATCCAATGTAAATTAATAAAGATTCATCACAATCACACTAAAGCCTATATAAATAAATAAATTCTACCAAAAAACATGTATGATAGAAGCAAGAAATGCTATCAGTAATCGCCAAAATTCAATTATTTATTTTTTATTTAAGCACCAAAGCTCAAATCTTGATATATAAGTTGATTTTTTTTTTAACCGTGGATGCTCGGGTTAGTCTACACGTATATCGACTAAACCCCCGATGTTCTGAAGTTAACAATTAAATAAGTCTTAAGTAATTTTAGAGTTTGTAATACTCGAATTAATGATATTTGATAAACAAACTTAAGACCTAACCAATTGAGTTACACATAAATTAATTTTTTATTTAAAATGGTGATAGTTTGTAATAATTTAGCTCTAATTTAATTTTTTAAATTTTAAAAATTACTTGATAATATATATAAATCTTGGAATTAACTTGTAAATTCGCTCAAAGATAATATTTGACCAAAAAAAAATAAAAACCATTCCTCCAATTCGATGTTCTTTAACAGATTCATTGATTCCATTGCCGGCTTTCACTGTAATGCAGAAGCTTTTGACCGCTGACAAGTTGATTCTCTCCTAACCCTATCATCTGTTGAAGACTTGTGCAAGAGAACCGTTCGAGTAATCTTTAGTGAGTAGATTTTTAGTGGCTATGCATAGACAGGTTATTTTTAAGGAATAAATTCAAGGTAGATTTATTAAGTTATACTTTTCAGGGTTTGGATTAATTTTTTTTTAACATGAATATTCAAATCAGTTTATATATAATTTAACTGATTTTATAAATTTTAAAATTAATAATTTTATAAATCTTTAGTTGTTCTGAAAAATCTTAAATTTATTACCTTTAAAAAATAAACCTTGAATAGTTTAATAATCCCTCGGGGTTGCATTAGCTACCTTTTAATTGGGTGAGCGATGGCATCTAAGTCGCCATCAACTCAATATTCTCCTCCTCTCACTGGTCCCTGTTTCCCCTACTTACTTTGACCATCCAACATCATCACCAATCTTGGAGGAAACTACAACGAATTTGTGCTGTCGTGGCAAACCAAAAGACACTGGACTAGTCCTCTCCTGGCTCGATTCGAACCCACACCAACCCACCTAACTTCAGATCTTTATTAAGAGTCCAATTAGTGTGCTAAGTGACAAGGGAGTAGGGATTAAATTAAGAAAATAATAGTCAGTGTTGGGTTTGAAGCTGACGGTGATCGAACACTTTTTTATTGGAATTTCAATTATGCTCTGCTAGAAATGTCGTTGGTCGATGGCCACTGTTCACCTACCCAATCATCCAGCATCATAAAATTCTGTCCCTGTGTCGAATTATTAAAGCTGCTATATATATATATAAAAAAATTAAGTTTTAAAATATTAGAGAATCGCAAACTTTCTACCTGTATATATATCTCCTGGGTGCATGAATGTTTTTTGTAACTTGTGCTGACTACTGTGCTCTAGTTCATAGGCAATCTAGGAGTGGCAGCAATGGAGGGTGTGCGCAAACATTATGGTATTTTGCTAGCATTACTAGCTATAATCGCCGCGGCATTACCTTGCTGTTCTTCACAAACAACCAGAAGGTTTCAATTTAATGTAAGCCATACGCATATCCTAGAGATATTAAATCTCTCTCAGTAGCCTTTTCAACCAATATATAGCTTACAGGAATGATATATATATATAAACACACAAATTTGTGTACGTTTTCAGGTTGAGTGGAAGCAGGTGACACGTTTGTGCACAACGAAGCAACTTCTAATGGTGAATGGGCAGTATCCAGGCCCAGCTATAGCTGTTCATGAAGGTGATAGTGTTGAGATTAACGTCAAAAATCGGATTGCTCAAAATACTACTCTTCATTGGTGAGTTTGGATACATCCTAGCTAGTATATGCTAATATTTTTTATCCATATGCTATATGGAGTGGCACTGTATGTCATGTTGTCAAATTAACCTTTTTTTTTTTGTGTTTTTTATATGATTTTGATGTATTAAGATAAAACAAATAGAAAAAAAAAGTTATTTTAAAATATTTTCAAGTAAAATATATTTTAAAAAACACTTTATATCATAATATTAACTACATGTAAAGTAAAAACTTATTGCATATGAGGTTGTGGCTCAACGGTAGGAAGAGACTTGTTTTTTTTCCTCTATAGATGGGTTCAAATTTTATTATGTATGCCTGTAATTCCCGTGGTGTTTTATAGGTTTACTAGGCTTACAGGATATTCATTGGGTTCTGGAAATTAGTTATGGTGCGTGTAAGCTGCCTGATATCCTAGGTTATATATATAAAAAAAAATAAAAATTTATAAATTATTAAGAAGGATTTTAAAATATAATTTATATTATTTTATAATAATAATAAAAACTACCAACCTTTTGACCAGAAAAAAGCTGAAACGTATATCCATATGGTATGGCGGCCGACATTTTCTTATGCAACACATGTTTTGGAGTTTATCTGACATGTTTGACAAGCTAGTTCATGTTTGTGTTCGAAATTTGAACGTAACAGGCATGGTGTAAGGCAGCTAAGAACAGGATGGGCTGATGGACCAGCTTACGTTACCCAATGCCCCATTAGAGGAGGCCAGTCCTACACCTACAAGTTCACTGTTACTGGCCAGAGAGGGACACTGCTATGGCATGCTCACTATGCTTGGCAAAGAGCATCTGTTTACGGTGCTTTCATCATCTACCCTCGCATCCCATATCCATTCCCACACCCAATTCAAGCTGAAATCCCCATCATTTTTGGTAATAATTATATGTTTACTCTTTTCATAAAGAAGGTAGAGAGACACAGACGAGTGTCTAATGTTGTTAGTTAATCCTTGACGTGTTTTATGTGTAATAAAATGCAGGAGAATGGTGGAATGGGGATCCAGATGAAGTTGAAAACAGGATGATGTTGACAGGAGCAGGGCCAGACAGTTCCAATGCCTACACCATTAATGGATTGCCAGGACCTCTCTATCCTTGCTCTAACCAAGGTAATTGTAAGACCACACTGTTCCTCTTTACATTTCTTAGCGCTACAAACAATGAAGATGACCTGAAATGGTTAATTTGCTAATTTTATTTTGCAGATACTTTTATTCAGACGGTGGAATATGGCAAGACCTACATGCTTAGGATCATCAATGCAGCTCTAGCGGATGAGCTCTTCTTTGCGATAGCGAAACATACGTTGACGGTGGTGGAGGTCGATGCAGTCTACACTAAACCCTTCTCGACCACCTCCATTATGATTGCTCCTGGACAGACCACTACTGTTTTAATGACTGCAAACCAAGTTCCAGACTTCACAGGCATGTTTGTCATGGCAGCAAGGCCTTATCTTACCTCTGTGTTCCCCTTCAACAACTCCACCACAATCGGCTTCTTGAGTTACAACAATGCAGGGACCTGGAAAGGAAAATCCCCAGTTGATCCGAGCAGCCTTAAACTTCACAACCTTCCAGCAATGGAAGACACTGCATTTGCAACAAAATTTTCGGACAAGATTAAGAGTCTTGCATCTCCTCAGTACCCATGTAATGTACCTAAGACAATTGACAAACGAGTGATAACAACTATAAGTCTTAACATTCAAGACTGTCCAGAAAACAAAACCTGCTTGGGCTACGAGGGCAAGAGTTTTTTCGCTTCAATGAACAACCAATCATTCGTTCGCCCTTCCATCTCAATATTAGAAAGCTATTACAAGAACCTCACCCCCAGTAGTTTCTCCTCTGATTTCCCAGAAAAACCACCAAATAATTTTGATTATACTGGTGGGGATCCATTGACTCAAAACATGAACACGAAATTCGGTACGAAACTTATAGTAGTGCCTTATGGCACAAACATAGAAATTGTGCTGCAAGACACAAGTTTTGTTAATTTGGAGAACCATCCAATTCATGTCCATGGTCACAACTTCTTCATTGTTGGGAGTGGATTTGGAAACTTCAACGAAGCCGAGGATCCGACAAGATACAATCTTGTCGATCCTCCAGAAAGGAATACAGTGGCAGTTCCAAGTGGGGGATGGGCTGCTATTAGGATCAAGGCAGATAATCCAGGAGTTTGGTTCATACATTGTCACCTTGAGCAACATACTTCATGGGGTCTAGCAACTGGCTTTATTGTCCAAAATGGCCAGGGACCATCTCAAAGCATGCTTCCCCCACCTCAAGATCTCCCCTCCTGCTAATTGATCATCTTCTTAAGCTACCAGTCAATGCCTCGCTGCATTTAATGTACTTAATTACTTTTACATGTTTTTTTCCTTAAATTTTTACGAGTGCATCAAATAGTTTTGTATGTTACATATGTTAGTGATGCTTGTGAATAGGCAAGTGGAGAAGTATAATAAAGTTTTGTGTGCTGATAATCGTAGTACAGCTTGGTACAAATTTGTGGTTTTTGGGCGAGGCAAAGTAATGCAGTGAGGCTAGAGATTATCCAGCAAGCTTTTCGTTTCATTACATTATTTTCCTTTGATTGTTTGATAATGTATGCTCTTTTTTTGGGAAAAATACTAAACTGTGCGCAACAACACACACACACACACACACACACATACACAGAACATAAAAAAATCTCAGTTTACTGACATGAACATTCATCAATAAGAATTGGATAAACAGACAACAAAATTAATATGCAGAAGACCAACAATGGCTTATGCATTGAGGTAGCATTTGGCGTTGTGGTAAGCATCACAAAGCCTATGTGGTATTAGTCTCATCCCCTCACAAGCCCATTCAATACGAGCCTCTTAGGCAATATTTTTTCGGGGCAATAAATAGCAACTTGCTAGTTGACGAGGAGGACCAAGAAACAAAGACTGTAGATACTTATTAGGGGATGAATGTCTCTCTAATAATTATGGGCTTGGAAGCTTCTCGTGTTAAAATGAGTTAACCACGGCCATTATTTTCATAATGATGACTTGATAACAATTTCTATGTTTATAGAATCTAAATCCCAAGATCTTGATATCCCTTTAGCAAATGATCAATAGCTTCATGATTAGCCTCGCTAATCTAACCATAACGAGTCGAAGTATTTATGCTTTTTATAACTGAAACTTGAGAGGTTGAGATTCATAGGAATGAGTCAAGGTGATTCCAATTATCATGATAGCATCTTGCAAGATCACCAAAATGTTTCAAAGATCTGTGGTAACTAAGCTCTAAAAGTGTTATGATAGCTAGTTGAAAAGGAAGAGCAAATGTGTGGAAGTGAAAAAGAAATTTAAAAGTTTCTTCAAGGTGGTGGTGTCAAGACTCAAGAGCGATTGTCCTTGAAAATATATCTTTTTTCACTTTAATTGATTGCTGCCTGTTAGGAATACAATACATCTGGCCACCCACAGTACCGCAAAGAAAATATTTATATTTTTCTTTGTTTTTTGAGGTATAATCTCTACTGTTGACCTTCTATATTCTTCTTCCCATGGCCGTAGCTTTTCTGAAAGCATGTTCTTTTCTTGTTTTAATGTAAGAACATTCAGGCTTGAACTTTATATCGATGCTTTATATTAATTTCTTGGCTC
Source organism: Populus tomentosa (assembly GCA_018804465.1). Taxonomy (NCBI): domain Eukaryota; kingdom Viridiplantae; phylum Streptophyta; class Magnoliopsida; order Malpighiales; family Salicaceae; genus Populus; species Populus tomentosa. The sequence goes on from CM031997.1 coordinate 4,112,795, forward strand.
CAGCAAATCAAATATCAATATACTCTTTACTGTACTCATCCTCCTCTCGTGAACGGTTCTGGATTTTTTGTACTGTGCTGGGAAAATTAATAGGAATGGCCCTAAGACATTAAACACATTCTTGAAGACTTAATGATATCACATGAAACACCGTTGACGATCATGGAATGAAGGTGAAGATTCTTTAAATGCATCTGAGGCTCCATAACCGAGGTAAAACATATAAAAACACATTAAAATTATTAAAAAAACACATATACAGTATTAATTTGATGTTTTTTTAGATAAAAAGCTATTGGAAAAATATTTTAAAAAGCTGGTTGAGCTGTAAAATCAGGGTCCAAACGGTTCAATTCTATTTTCATCCCTATAATATACTATTTTTGTCATATTAAGCCTTGCACTACAAATTTGAAGGCTCCAGCTGTGTTAGAAATTGCAGGGATGTAGCTAGGAATTTTAGTTTGAGAGGGCCAAATTAGAGGAAATTTTCAGAAAGAGCTAAAATTAATTTTTTTTTATTTTTAAAGATAAAAATTTAATTTATTTCAGAAAAAAACTGAAAATAAAAACTTTGATTGCAGGGCTCCTGCCCTTCCCAGCCACCCTAATTCCGCCTATGCTTGGTGGGGCATTGAACATGATATATTAAACGCATAGATATTGTTGCTCTTTTAGAAATAAGACATGGCAATTTTATTTTTAAGTTCAAGAAAAAACAATCTTGGATTATTATATAATAAGAGAAAGTCCTTTTCATTTTTAAATCCCCACTCTACGGACACTTTTCACATGTTATTGTCCTGCGCTTTAGGGTTTTTATTTTATTTTTCTCCCTTTTTTGATAGTTTATTAGTAATTTTATTTCCTGTTCATGAAGAGGAGGTGGAGGAGAAAAGCAAGCGAAATATGAACCGTACGGACTCATATTAAATTAGGGGTTCATTACAGATAGAAAGTGAAAGGGTGTGTGTGTGTGTATATATATATATACAAAATGGAAACAATTCTAAAAGGATGAACCGGATTCGTTAGCTCCAAGGAAAAATAAAGAGTGAAAAAAAAGAAGAAGCAAGAATTCTTCTCGTAACCAAAGCAAAAAGGAAAAGATACAATTGGGCTAGCTGTTTGTCACTCCTTGGAAAGTAAAAAAAACAAAACTATATAATTAGTACCTTCACTAGATTAGTGTCAGCTATGCATCACGGTCAAAGTGAATTTTTTTAAATATAAAAAAATATTTAGATAATATCAATATTTTAAAAATAATTAAAAACATGACTTATTTACTTAATTAAATTCAATTAATTTAATAATATAATTAAAAAAACATAGATTGTAAATAATGCAAAAACAAATGGCAATAATTAACTACAAAATATAAATTACCAAAATAAATAAAAAATTATTGAAGATTTATTATTATTGACACCACCCTATCAAAAAAAAATTGCACTGGAACTGTCACTATAAAAAACTGCATGCCAATATTAAAAGAGTCCGCACAATTGTCAGAGAAATAACCTGGAAAGCAAACCATAAAAAAGTAATTGAGCTTAATCTCGAATTAAAAAAAATATTAAAAGATAAAACTAAAAAAATTTAAATTTAAAAAAGGAGAAAAAAAAAAACAACCTTGAGCGAATCTTCTAAATCTAAGTTGATCTCCCGAACTTGCAATTCATAAAATTCTAGTCCTAGGTTCAACCAAGATGCTTATTTCACAATCAATTTAATATTGAATGATTAAATTAAAAAAATATTTAAATTTAAAATTTTTGACAAAATAAAACAAATAGCAATTAAAAGAATAAGAACCAAATTTGACATAAAAATAAAATAAAACTAAATATTAGGGGATGAAATTAAAAAATAAATTTAATTAAGAAAAAGATTCAAAATAAAATAAATATCAATGAAAAAATTAAGGACCAAATTTGACATATAAAAAAAATTAAAAGGAGAATGAAATTGAAACAAACTCTCAATTTTATAAATAATTTCACATAAAATAAATAATAATTAGAAAAACAAAGATCAAATCCAAAGGTAAACAATTGAAGGATTGTTTTGAAATTTTAAAAGGTCAAACTTGAAAACCAAAGAAAAGAGAGAAATTGACTAGAAAAAAAACAATAATATAAAAAAATAAAATAACAATTCACAGTATTTTATATAAAAAATTACAAATTTTTTTTGATATTATTATTATTATTATTATTATTTTTATAATTGGAGTTTCTTGTACCCAAGTAATTAACTCGAATACAATTACAACCGTGGGATGAAATTGATTGCAACAAAGACCGAAGGAGAAAGTGACGACTTTAGCTAGCTAATTATTATCATAATATATAATCGAATATGTATGTATATTAATAATTAAACTCATGGAATTTATATATTTTCATTCTTTTATTTAGAAAAACAAATACTAGAATGAGTGAGGAAGATTCCCATTATCCAAAATGAAAAAAAACAGGACGAGCGGAGAGCTTGTTTTTTTCTTTTGGCTTTTGAACTAGGCTTTAATGCTCTAAGTTGATAATCAAATAATTAATAACAGTCAATGAATATTTGAAAAAAAAAAAAAAGAGAGAGAAAGAGACTGGTACGCCTATTCTTCTGGTTTTTTTATTTATTTATTTATTTATTTTATTTTATCAAAATCAGCACATACATTATAGTATAAGTTTAATACAGCATCAATAATTTCAGGTGCCACCAACCTAAAGAAAGTCTTGTCTTTGGAAGCCATGTTCAGTGGACCGAGTCTGCCTGGATAAAGAGACGGAAGAAAATGTGCGTGCAATTCCTTGGGCTGCAGAACGGATAAGATAAAGGAAAGAAACTATGGTTTTCATTATTATTATTATTATTATTATTGTATATATGTTTTATGTGAAGTGATATGTTTTTTAATATTAATATTATGATTGTTATTAAAAGTAATAAAATAATTATATTTTAAATTAATTTGAATAGTTGCTATTCAGTTTTTTTTTTTTATATAAAAGCTACAAATATCAAAATTAATTGCAAAATTTAAAAAAATTAATTTAAAAATAAATTAATCTCACTAAGATATCAAGCGTCAAATGTCATCTTTTAATATTATAAATATCATATAATAGCATTAAAAAGCCAACTAAGTAAGCCAATTTACCATGACTTTTAGTTAATTTAATACATAATAAAAACCCACACTTATAAATACTTAAAAAAAATATTTCTTTTCAATGTAGGATAAATATTTTTTTAAGGTGTTTATTTGTTCTATATAGAGACAACACCTCTAGAATATAATTAAGCTCTTTAAGCCTCTAAAAAAATAAGAAGATAAAGGAAAGAAAATATATATTTTTAATTATATATATTTTTTCTTTGTAATGATATATCTTTTAATATTATGACTGTTAATGAAATTATATAACTATTCATGAAATAATTATATTTTAAATTAAACAGAATAGCTATTATTCAGTTTTTTCAGTATAATAATAAATATCAAAATTAATTGAAAAAATTAAAGAAATTAGTTAAAAAAATTATTTTCACTAGATATCAAATATCATCTTTTGAAATTATAAATATCATATAATAATCTTAGAAAGCCTACTAGTAATTCACCATGACTTCAAGTTAATTTACTCTATAATAAAAACTTATATTTATAAACATTTAAAAGAGAATATTTCTTTTTAACACAGGATAAATATCTTTTAAGTGTTTCTTTTTCACGTAGGATATAATTTTTTTTTTCTATTACAAATCCACCAAAAGAAAGCACAAACAGATTGGTTAAAAAAGAAAAGAAACAAGCCATTCTGAGCTGGAGCTCATGCTTGGTGAATTTAAAGATGCAAAGAAACTACGGGGAAGATCTTACTTTGGTTCTGATCATCAAGAAAGAAGTGCTCATTACTCCCATGATAACCTTATCGTGGACCACAGCTGGGTTTAGGAGTAATCTCTAGGCCTACATAATAGATAAGACAACAAAACAAGATTACAATATCCAGCCTCCTCGAGATCACCAAATCTAGCAGCAAGCTAACAGATAGATATATCAGAGCACAGAAACTAGTCGTAAATCAAACTTTTTACACGATGATGCTTTTCGCTAATCCCAGCTCGCTTCAAACACCATTTTTCTAGCAGGATGATTGCATATTTGATGAATAAATATTGTATTTTTATTCTGTACATGTGAAAATAATGTTAAGAGGTGCTGATATCGGATTTTTAACAAGATTTTTAACTAAATGATCTTGATATCGGATTGAATGGCAGTGGTAGGAGTGATTATTGAAGAGGGGCCATTCTGCATAAATAGGATGGTGGGATTGGATATAATATCCTCCTAGCTAGCATACAGCCAGATCTCTCAGGTTTCCACAGCCCCACCATTCTTTTTCTTGCTTTTTTTTCTCTAACCCCGAGAAGTTGCTTTACCCTTTATTCATCACACACTCTTCAACACCCTCTAAAAGAGGCAGACGCAGACCACCCTTTACTCCACACCATCTTTTCTTTCTAACACCAATGTCCCTAAACAACATAACTTTCCTCTTGTTACTCGCTCTCTTTCCTTTTCCCCTTCCGGGTCTGCCCAACCCGGACGCGGCGACAATTCAACCATTTAAACCGAACCCATCACCACCAGCAACAATCCCTGCATTCCCTGAACAATCCAACCTTGCTGGTTGCCCATTAGACCTTCCCAATGAGCTCTTTCATGGCATTGATTCAGCCTGTGGCAGTGGCTCCTCTGCAACTGGGCACCTCCACAGGACTCGTTGTTGCCCTGTTCTTGCGGCTTGGCTTTACTCTGCTTACTCTGCCACCGCGCTTAGCAGAGCTGACAAAGTAATCCCAGCTACAGATACAGGTCGTTCACCATCGTATGACATGCCTTTGCTTCCTGATGATTCTGAGACCTGTGTTGATGGGCTCTCAAAAGGGTTGAAAGAGAGAGGCATAGAATTGGTTAAGCCTAATGAGACTTGTGATGTTGTGTATTGTTATTGTGGTATCAGACTGCACCCTTTGAGATGTCCTGAAGCTTTTTCTTTGAACCAAAAGGGAAAGCTTGTTGGTGACAAGAGAGTTGAGAAATTAGAAAGAAATTGCTTGAGTAATAGCAATAATGTGAATGGATTTCCTGGTCTCGGTGGCTGCTCTAAGTGCTTAAACAGTCTTTATTTGGTAAGTAAAAAAAAAAACTCGTTCCTTTGTTAATTCTTATTATTATGTTTTGCTTGTTTCTTGAATTCTCTGGTTTGTCCTTAAATGTTTGTTGTCAAAGAATGTAGATCAAGAAGTTGATAGGGATTGTCTCTGTGTTCATTTTTTGTTTACTTTATCTACATTAATGGACTGTGACTTTAGACTCTAATGTAAGTATTATATGGTAACGCCCCCAAAGAAGCAAGTGAAAGTTGCTGTCAGTGAGAAATCTAAGAGGATAATATATATATATAAAAATAAACATTGCGAGCCATTGGAGGGCTTAGAAAGTTTCTGTTGGTGAAGATTTGAGACAATTGTTGACAAAGGATTAGTCTCTTTCACTGGCTGGAGTGCGAGTAAGTGTTGAGTGTTGCAAGCACAGAACTGGTGTTGTTTGATATTAGAAATTTGTTTTTTTCTCAACGTATACTCACTGTGGTAATATGCAATTAGATGGAAGACATTCAAATATCAGTGATTTTCTCTCTATTTTTCTATGAAACTTTCTTTAGCAATGCTTGATTCAATCTTTAGAATTTTCCCCACAATTACTCTTGAAAGTGTCTTTTTCCCTCTTTTTTATTTGGTTTACTCTCCGTATTGTATGTTGGTTGGATTCTCTTACATCGTTTGGAACGTTGCTGATGACAGAAGACAGGAGTGTAGATTACAGTAGATTTTGGTCAGAAGTTGCACCAAATAATTAGTAGTTTAAACTTCAAGCATCAAAACATGTACTTCTCAAATCGTAAGTAATTTCTTATTTGCCTTATCTAATTAATAATCATTTGGTGCAGCTTAACAACAAGAAGGCTTTAAATTCAAGCAAATCAGAGGATAGGACCTCGAAAATGCACAACAAGGATTGCCAGCTGATGGGTCTCACATGGCTACTTGCGAAGAATCGCACGGCTTACATCCACACAGTTACTGCGGTCTTACGAGCTATGATGATGAGCATAGACGGTTCTGATCCAAGGTCGTGCACCCTTAACAGTGATGGAATGCCTCTAGCCGTTGACTCTTCCGAAATCTCCAACAATTCTTTGTCAATCTCCCATCAAGCTCCCATCTACGTAACCATTGCTGTAATTTGCTTGTTAAGTCTTCTACACCTTGTACCATCCGCCATTTTTTAGACAGAACTGCATAGGTTCTTCAGCCTAGTGAATCTGTAGCAGGGACATAGTATGATGTGTTGATCTCTGCTGTTTTATGCAATGCCCTTAAGCGCTGTTTTGTTGCTTGTGATTTTTGGGGAGTAGCGTTATCATCATTCTTTCCACTTTCTTGGTTTGGAGTTTGGACGTAGCTAACCTAGTTTATTACTAGGTAGTTGCTTGCCTGCTGCCACCAACCTTTGAGTCGGTTGTTATGGTTAGAACTCGGTTTTGAATCTCTTCACATAAGCACCCAATAAACACCGTCAGCTCAAAACACTTTTAAATCGAAAAAAAAAACACAATCAGATCAGAAAAAAAAATTCTCAAACCCTAATTTACATATTTTGGTGAGATAGAAGCTAAAAAATATTTTCTTGACACTTTTTTTTTATCAAGAGGAATCCAAAAATATCAAAATTAATATATATATATATATATATATATATTTTGATTAAAATATGATCGATCAATCATTTTATTTCTCCTTCATTTTCTGGTGTTTTTTTTTCTTTTAAATTTAAAGACTAAAACATAAGATGAATAAAGTTTTGTATTGAAATATGAAACTAAAAAATTATAGAAACTAAAAATGAAAAACTAAAAGTTATAGGACCAGATTGTAGTTTTTCATGCCCCAACAAAAAAGGGTTACATTTTGTTTCTTGTTTCAATGTTCATCCCTTCTATTTTAATTTTTTCATATTCATGAAAAATCGAACCCTATTTTGAAAAATTCACTGCAATTCAAATGATAGGTAATTATTTTACACCACAAATACAATGTTTCATGTGAAACCAAATAAATCACCATTGATAAAATCTCATGAACATAATATAAGATAACTAAATTGATAAAAAAATAAATAAGTTAGTGATTGAAATGCAGGACTGAAAAAGAGGGGCTAAACCCAACGTCACTGTAGCGGTCCGTAGGGGGGCTGAGTCTAGCTCCATACTAATTATTACAGTAAAAACCAATCTTTCTTTGTTTTATTTTACAATAATCATTGTCCGACTGATATAGAAAAGAGTCTAGATCATCAAGATTATCAGGTCAACTCATTGGATACCAGATCAATTTAGCCAATTTCAAAGAATTTACTCAGGTTAATATCTTATTTAATTTAATTAAAAACACTGTTGGAATCAACCTCTTAATTGAACAGGCATGATTATGGTATAATTTGCAAAGTGGGTCTCCTCCGAGGCCCCAGCATTCACATGTGCCCTTAACTCATGCTTTGTGCTGAGGGGACATTTTGTGGTTCATCTTCACTTGTCTGGTGGAATTATTTTGGGACGCCTGAGTTCTTCACGAGAAATTTATGCAGAGTCAACATCTCACAGCAATGGCCTCTTGTCTTCGTTGGTTCATCCATGCAGAAGATCAATGATGGGGAAATGGCTGCCAACTGGATATGAAATAAAAAACTATAGACGGAGGAGGACTAGGGAGAAAATCAACAAACCAGTCAGGGCGTTGGTGTTTGATATGGTGTCTGCTTCTTGTTGTGGGGTGTTTGATATTTAAAATGTCTATAGACTATATATAATTTATACACAACTAAAACATACTATTTATTTTATTAATAACTCAAAAAATAAGTGTTTCTTTTTTCTTTTTAATTTCAGTGTTTGCAAATTTAAGAAAATCAGACCTTGATCACTCAAGAAACTATCGAATATGTGTCAGTTATTGTTTCTAAATTGTATTATTGGGTTTTGAGAGGAAAAGGTAATAATAGTTACGTTTTTTTAAAATTTTACATATGAGAAATCACGTCCGTTCATATTGAATTTGGTAAAAATTAATTGAAAGGCATCGCTGTAGATCAATACAAATGCACCAAAATTGATAGCTTCTTATTGAACGAACTTATTTCTTTATTTATGAGAAGCAAATGAGCTTAATTTTAAACATGGAATTAATTTACTAATGATCATGTTTTTACAGGAAAAAAAGACAGTAAAATGTTCTCTAAAATCTTATCAGTGACAAGTACTATAATTTTTAAAAACTCTCTTGAACTTTTCGAGGAATTTAATCTATCAGTAATTCCATTTGTAATTTTTAATAGCAAGGTCTTATAATATTTTTTCAACTCCTTGAAACTCTTTGAGGGACTTAGTCTGTCAATCATTCCGTTTGTGATTCAAATTCCATCGATAATTCTATAGTATTGTATTTAATATTAAAAAAGTTAAAATAAACAAAACAACACATTTTTTTTAAAAGAATAAAACTAAAATAAAAAACCAAAATTTTATTATCAACTTAAAAAATATTATTGAATATAATTTATCTAGTGAATAAAAGTTGAAGGAGAAGGAGGAGGCAGATCTTTATTGGGATTAGATGGGTGATGAGGTAGACCACATGTATCAATAAGGTTTGACAATAGCTCCTTATACAATCATCTAAGTTCACCCATCTCAAACCTAAGTTGGGTTGTCTTAGCACTAAGCCAGGCCATCTGAGCTTTAATTTGTTCATGTACAATTGCCTAGATGACTAGAGATTAGAAGCTCGAACCCGATTGCGAGTAAGCAACGATCGATACACTATGGCCTGTCCACATATCCTCGGCCATAGAGTTTGAGATCTCGTAAACCCGATCTCTATTGAGTTCACTAGATGATCCAACCACCAATAATAAATCTAGATCGTGTTCCAGCTGAGTTGAAGGATCATCCTTGTATCTCTAATACAATCAGGTGTTATGTGTTTCTTGTAAACAAAATTAGCAAATTTTAAAAAATAATAACTTAAATTTTTTTTTATTGAAATCCAACTTACCACGAGCTTCCGAGCTTGTCTATCTATCAGTTGTTGCACCCTTTTCCGACGGTTCTCATTTCATATGTGAGTTTCAATAAAAAACTTCATTGGTCTTGGATCAAGTTTAAAAATCATAGCCCGCAAAAGAAAGTTACTATTAGTTAAACATTTTCATCCAAATCAACAATTAAAAAATATGTCATAAAACAAAATCTTACCATCCGCTTCGTATGCAAAACGAACAAAATAGATTCGCCGATGTGAGTGGTAGTTGAACTATAAATTTCCTTGTTCTGGTTCTCTGCACCAGATAAAATGCTTAAACATCACGTGCTGAATATAAACTTCCTATATAGCCTCTGAGACATGTGGAGGTTTGAAATCCCTGCACGCGGCCACGTCTTCCCAGCCTAGAAGACCTTTTTCTTTTGCATATTTCTTTGATTTTTTCTACGCTTCGTACTAGAAATCATGCAACTTGGTATGTAGAAATAAATTATCGGCTAAATAATGAAAAATAAAATATAAACATTAAAAAAATAGAATATTTTTAATTCAATCTTACCTAATGACAATGTGATTGCCCAATACCCTCTTAACAATAACGTTGTCAGATTCATCCAAATAAAAGTTTTCCTTATACATCAATTTCATAAAATAATTAGTTTATTAAAAATAAGAAATGAATCAAATTTAATAATAAAAAACTATTTATGTATATAATAACCTTAAACTTTCTGAATCAAGCATCAATCATAGACTTTCATTTAGGATTTTTGAAAACTCGACTTCACTAAAACAAAGGCACTTCTATCGATGATTTTATAATCGATGTTATCGTGCAAGCAACCTCTACATTTGTAAACTTGGAATTCATTTTGCTCATTGAAATTAATTATTAAAAAATTAGTCATTGTTTACTTTTTTAATTGTGCAGAAAAGAAAAACAAACTTACATGTTGTGGTCGGGTTTCCACTAAGCAGTGTACTTCCCAGTGTATAAACCATGCTTAAAAGACACACCACCTTTATAAGGTGGCATCACACTTGACAAGCCTGTGTTAAGAGAGGGTGTATGTGCCTCAGGTGGCTGGTCATGGTTGGCACCTATTGACTTATGGTCATTGTTGTTACCTATTTTTTACCCTTTAAAAAATCAAAAATAGAAAAAGAAAATCCAAAAATATAATAGGATACATATGATAGACCAAAATGAAAAGTGAAAAAAGTTGGAGGACTAGAATGTACAAGAATGACAAAATTAGCGTTCTAATTTTGATTGACAAAAGATCCATTCGTTGAAAATATTTTTATTTGGGGTAAAGAAATATAAATTTGGATGAGTAAGGACTCATTGAGTATTTTGGATGGCTTAATTAATTTTATTGAGGACTTAGTTACAAAGAAAATAAGTTTTTTGGAGTCAATTTGGGTGTTAATTAGAAGAAATTGAAATTTGGGGACTGAAATTGGACTTTAAAAAGTTAATCAAATTAGTGGCTTAATTGTGAAAACAATTAAAGTTTGATAGTCAATTAGGGGTTTGATTGTTGGAAAAATTTAAAACCAAAGATCAAATTGTTAAAGGTGTGAGACTTTAAGGCTGAAATTGATCACATCAGGGGCTAAATTGAAGAAAATTAAAAGTTTGATAGTTAATTAAGGTCCAAGTGCACAAATAAAAAAGTAAGGACCAAGATGAAAATTGCGCTGAACTTTGAGACTGATGATTGAGTGTGGCAGGAGTGAAATTGAATAAAATTAAGAGTTTGAGAGAGAATTGCAACTGCAATTAAAAGCAATTGGTAAGATAGGGACTAAAATAAAATCTGTTAGTTTCCAAATTAAAAACTCTAATTTCTAGGGTTTTAACGTAGATGACACATCATTCACTTCGCTGATAATTTTGGATGATCGGGTTGGCATCTTCCAAAGTTTCACTGTGGAGTTTTAGACCTCTAAATGGCACGAGGTGTTTTGAAAATGGAAGAAGAACATCCCTTCTACAACTTCTTTTCCGTAAATTGGATGTTTAGATCCCAATTCTTCCAATTTTTCTATAGAAATCTTTATCATCTTGTCTCTGATCAACCATAATTGCATTTTCACATTTTGAACTGATCGAGATGACACCTTCAAACAAATGAATATGGAACCATAAAACTTTAAATGCAGAAAAAAATAGATCCAAACAAAAGGTGTCCATTTCCTCTATCAGGTTCAGGTGTTCTCTGATGATGCTTACATCAGAGTTTTTCTAGCGAAGTCTTGAAAGTGGTTAACTCAGTCAACCTTGACTGAGATACCTGGTTTTGCAAAACCACCTAATCTTATCATGTGTTCACACTTAAAAACTCCTAGAAGATTTTTATAAAGGGCCATAAATCTTTGATTTGAGAGATCAAAATGTGAGAAATGCATGCCTTTGTCTTTAAAAAAGAGAAAACCACCAAGGCAAAACCACTATCCTAAAAATCTATTGAAGGATAAAGGTTCCGACTATTAACATTTGTCCAAAGCTCTTTTATTTTGATCAAAGAACTGTGCTTTGATCAATCTTTAAGGGAATCCATCAAAAAAACCTAGAAAAACCCTATAAATACCTCTATAAATCAAAGAAGAATACAAGGGGAAAAAAGAGAAAAACATAAAGATATACTCTATAAAAAGACCTTAGTATGAAGGTTCAAATACTTGAAATAAAAGATCTAATAAATTATGATATTAGTAGGAATTGAACCTTCGATGGATCTCCTTTGATGGAAAAAATTAGAATCTATCAAGGATTAAAATGCAAAGTCTAGTGACTTTCATCCACACATAGTAACTCTAGGACATTGACATAGATTAGAAGACCCTTTATGTTTTACAGGACAAAATTTTCTGGATGGTTACTTCAATACTAAATAATTAATCCTGTTTGTTAAGTCTTTGCTGTGTTTATATGTTAAAATAATCTTACATGAGCAAGTTAATCCATATTATATATCTTGGAAAAATAGAATTGTTTAATGAAACAGAAAAATAAATGAACACCCTTGAATTAAATGCACTTTCTTCACTTATTTTACATGGAAGTCAGGTCCTCTTTTCACATTATCAAATGTATGAAAATAACGAGAAAAATGGATCCACCGACCGCAAGACCCTTAGAGAAAGCACGACACAGCTAAACTCACAAGCTTGAAAACCGAAGACTAATTAATACCCTTGTAAATAAAAACATATAAAAAGACGAATGAAACAAGTTTCGTTATTTTTCTAGAGCCCATTGCATACTATAGCTATTATATTAGCCCCCGAACGAGCAAGCACAGAGTATTTAATAACTTAGCGCCTCTTATTGGCTGGCTCCTTCTGAGCATTGAAGTAGACGGTGGCAACAGGCAGGCCCAGGTCCAAATGCGCAGCATAGAGTCGAGTGTTGAAATGAGAACGGTTCTGCGGTGGTTCCACCATGCTCCCCAGCGGCATCTTCTGCTGGAAAAGCACCAGTATGTAGCGATGAATTCCCACCGGCGGACGAGGTCCAACATAGGAAAGGATCTCTTTCCCTGCAAACATTAGTTATACCAATTACCCCACAGTACTTGTGCTCTCTGAATTCGTACTGAATTGTCCATGTTTAATGCTCGTCCAACATTTATAGATATCAAAGCTTATTTGCAACATTTACACAGTATAAGAAGTGGTATTCGTATTTTTCTCTAACTAAAAGAGTATCCTTTCTTTCTCTGCTATTAATAAGAAATAAATTTTCAAAAATTTATGTTTCACTAGCTAATGATAATTAAAACTGTTAGGATTGCCACAGATTAACACATGCAAATTATTTATATAAGAGAATGCACAAGCTGGGAATAGAGCATCATATACATTAACACAATTTTCAGGAATAGCACATGCTTGCTACGTGGATAGCTTATAATATGCCACGTATCAGTAAGAAATTAGCTTCCACCAGGCTTTAGAGGTGGAAGTGACAGGTGGCATGAGACGTGTAACTCCAGCGGCAACGTTGGGGGTTGATACTTGTAGCCAATGCAGACAACCACTTGTTAATAGGACTGTGCATGCAATGACGGGGAGCCGGGAAAAAATGCATACGTTACCAAATGCACACGTGGCAAGAGAAGAGAAATTACTGCAATATGCCACCCTGGGGTCATGTCTGCCAGTGAGGAAAAAATGAAAAATATTCCTGCCTACTTTCACTCACACAGATGTTAATTCTCATAAATGAAACTGTGGGGATGGTGTTTCCTGCTGCCTAGATTTTGTTTCAAATACTATAAACTATGTTGTTAATTAGTGCTGTGATGAAAACTTCGAGCTGCGGGATATGAAATAGTGTGTGCTTGCATGTCGTTTTTTCTTTTTCTTTTAATTTTCTGCCAAGCATTTGCTTAACAGTAAAGAAAAACAAAGAACTGGAAGTTTTGGCAGGGAAGAGGCATGACTAGCTATGGAAGCAGGGGGGAGACACAGTAGGTTTTGTCAGTGCTGCTTCTACTGACTACCTACCATTCATGACCACTGATTTTCTAGCAATAATTCCTGCAATGATATAAGAACTTTTGGCTTTGTACGAATACGATGATCTTCTTTCTACTTATTAAAAAAAACAAATACAATAAATTTCTTCTTGAGATTAATTTGTAACATGAACAACAACGAAGAAAAAAGTAGAAAATAAGCTCAAAGATTCTGCGTGCATGCAACTTGCATATGGTCATGAAAAGAGATTTCAAGTTTTTCTTTCTTATCTTGAATAAGTTAAACCAGAGAAAATTAAAGAGATCATAAAAGGATCGAAATTAGTTTGTAAAGAAACAAATGATTTTTTCGAAAAAACAAAACAGAGAGAGAGAGAGAGAGGGGTAAGGTTTCATATATTTTCACCTCGAGTAGGGTTTGTGCCCCCAGGAATGTCCGCAACGATCCTACAATAAGAAGCAAAACGTTAAGTTTTATGTTTTTTCTTAACTATATAGATCACAAGAATCATCCAACGTGTTTTTTTTTCCCCTGCAAAAGTACATACCAATGAACCCACTCTCGCATTCTGGGTTCACTAGGGCTGGGTGCATCAGGATCAGTCATCACCTGCAAGAACCATATCATTAACTTGTTAGATATATGTATAATCATCTGCAGGAATCGAACACAGCATCCCAGCAGATCGACATGCACAAACAAAGAGAAAAATAACACAGTACATATTATTTTAGCATAAAAGACACCTGCATGCAAGAACATGAAAAACACATAAGCAGCTAAAAATCTAACCAGAGTGTACAGCTCGTCAGAGTGGCCAGAAATAGTCACTTTGGGAGGGTCCACAGACAAAGAAGGCTTAATATCACACCCATTGCTAACATGCTTTGATCCATAATAAACAGACATTTTTACAGCAGGGACAAACATATCAACCACATCGCCAATAACACGACCAACAACAAGAGGATCAACAGAGGCGGCCATGGAAAACAAAAGCAAGATCAAAGCTAAAGAACAACAGCAAGAGAAGAGTAAGAACAAGAGGAGAGAAACCCCTCTTAAGATGGTTTGCTGTGTGACTCAGAGAGTTTCCAGTGCCTAGCTTATATAGAAGCGTAACAGGTGAATTGGCCTCGTGGATTAGTGTGATCTACTAGCCATGCATAGGGCAACATAAAGTTAATAGAAGCAGAGACTGCCACATGGATATCAGCCCTCTGAAACAAAACCACCACCATTTTTGTTTCTTTGTCTAACAAGTGGTTTAATCACCGCCGTTGAATTGTGTTACCGCCTTACAAATGTACATCAGCAAGCGAAAAGGCATCACTCTGTTGAGGAGCAGGATAAAACAGTGGTTTTGGGGTTAGGTGCAGTATGGTAAAAGTGGACCTGAAAGCACTACAGTATAGCCTCCCTTTAATTTTTGACCTTTAACGGGCATTCAGTGACCAATGGTTGCTTGACAGCAAATGAAATGCCAGAGTGACAATGACATGTTTGATGGTTTTGAGTAAAATTGTAAAAGAGATAAAATTATCCCGTTACGTTGATTATTTTCTCAGTGAAAACAACACACCTTGAAAACGGCCTGTTTTATATTTTCCTATTTTGTCACATTCATTAAATTATACTATTAAATTCAAAATGGATCTGGTTTTATTATATAATAAAAATGACTACATTTTAACTAGGTTTGCTAAAATTACAAAATGATAAATCGGGCTACTGAGCTTTAAAAAGTATATGTTAACAAAAACCTTATTATTATAAATAATTAATTTAATAAAACTTGCACAATGTGATTAATTTGATCTAACGTACTAGACTCGATTAACTATATATTATTTAAATTTAAGCATAAAAATAAAGGATATTTTTTTTAATCAATTTATGCATCAATAAAGACCGATTTTTTTTTTATTTGAAAGATTTATTTTTATATCAATTTGATGAAATTAAAAAAATAAATTATTTTACATACACCCCAAGAAATTGTCAATTAGCAACAAAATTACCAATAAAATATTATCCGTTAGTAATGTCTGATTATAATAGTGACAATATTTTATTGGTAATTACCAATAAAATCACAAATAGAATAAAAATAATTAAGAAATAAAGAAATATTCTATCAGTAATTATATCATTAAGATTATATGTCATTAGAACAAATTAATCGATAATATTTTTCGTTGTTAAATTCTATCAAAAATCTCATTGATAAATTTAAAAGTGTTATAACCCATATCAACCATATTTTTTTTTTCTTTCTCTTTCTCTTGAACTTCAAATCAAAACAGCAACCCCTCCCATCTATTTTGCCATAAATCTAGACCCCATCATCACAAGTTCAACTACCCAACACTATGTAATGTTAGGATCATTGTCTTAGTTCAATTTGTTTCTAAATATTCCCCATCCTAAGTGTCGCACGTGTGCGGCAGCGCGGAGATCGTCCACCCTCAAGGAATAATAAAAAAAATGAAATATAGATTTATTCCTGGCAAACATGTAGAGACAAGGAATTCTTGTCTCCTATCAGTGAAAAATTTAAATGGGAGTCGCCACCTAGTATTCTGGTTACTAGGAACCCTAACTGGTCTCAGAGATGGGGTACGGAGACTGGTTGCGTAAAGGGAAGGTATTAGCACCCCAACTACGCCCTACCTAAGGTAGACTGCATTATTTTAATATCTGATAAAATCTAAGGTCGTGTTGTGGATTCTTATTGTTCGGAATACGCATTACATGTAATGTCATACCCTAGGTTCTATTGTTCGAAAAAAGAATTAAATATCCGAAATATACATTACGTGTAATGTCATACCCCGGATACTAAGAGACAAACAAAATAAAATTTTTGTTGTTTTTGAAATTTTGGCCAATATTCTCTTGACTTTAATAAACTGGTTATTAAAGCCAAAATGCATGCTAAAACATTGTTTTTTTTTTTTTGTGTATGAAAAATACAATACGATTTTTAGCTTTGAGACACTTGGCTGTATGCACAAAAACATTTTTTTTTCTCCTTTTTCAATTTTTTTGTATTTTTGAAAGTTTTAATGAAAAACCGGGTATTTTAATATCGGATTTGTAGGTTTACGATATAAAATACAGACCGATATTAACCAAAATGGATAAAAGAAATCGTGCTGGAAAATTATAAAATTATGAAAAAAACAAATCTTAATAAAAAATTTTAATGGGCCGGACCCGGCCTATATCAGTGGACTGGGCCAGACTCAGCCCAAAAGGAAATTGGGCCGAAATCAGCCCAAAATAAATTGAGGCCCGGTTTCTACAGGGCTGGACTCAGCCCGAAACAAGCATGGACTGATACTGTGTGCACAGTAACCGGGTTACTGTGCACACAGTAATCAGTGAATTAATCAGTAAGTACTGTGCATGTGCACAATACCCGGGTTACTGTGCAAACAATACCCGTTTTTGCTTCAGCTTCATTTGCATGCACAACGTTTACGTTCTGCAGCAAATGAAGTTGAAGCAAAAACACGACAGGGAAAGGGAGAAAGTTACCTGGAGCGGTGGTGATAATGGCAGCAGCTGATGCGGCAGGGGTGGTGGCGGCGACGCTGGCGGTTCGCGGTGGCCGATAGTGCTGTTTTTGTCTCTCTCTCTCTCCTCTATCTTTCGTTCTCTTCTCTGCTTCTTCTCTTTTCTTTTTATTCTTCTCTTCTCTGCCCTCTCTCTTGGTCTCTCCCTTCTCTTCTCTTCCCTCTCTCTCGGTCTTTCTCCCCTTTCTCCTTCTCTAACCAGAACCAAAATCCTACGTGTAGTTAGGATAGATTGAGATTCCTTTCGCCAATTTCCTCTAACCAGAACCAAAATCCTATGTGGTTAGGATAGACTGAGATTCCTTTTGCCAATCCCCTCTAACCAGAACCAAAATCATGTATGTGCGGTTATGATAGACTGAGATTCCTTTCGCCAATCCCCTCTAACCAGAACCAAAATCCTATGCAGTTAGGTTAAACTGAGATCCCTTCGCCGATCCCTTTTAACCATAACCAAAATCTGTGTGTAACGCGGTCAACTTGAAATCCCATCTAGCGATTTCCTTTAACCAAAGCTACATGAGATCCCATCTGGCGACCTCATTCAACTGGAACTAAAAAATACGTGTAGCTCAGTCAACCTGAAATTCCATCTGGTGATTCCCTTTAACTAAAGCTACATGAGATCTCATCTGGTGACCTCATTCAATTGGAACTAAAAAATACGTGTAGCTCGGTCAACCTGAAATCCCATCTGGTGATTTCCTTTAACCAAAGCTACATGAGATCCCATCTGGCGATCTCATTTAACCAAAACAAAAGAAATATGAAAAAAACGGTTTCATTGTAATGGGTGACCTACCCAGGTGGAAAGAATATGAAAAACGGTCTCATTATGATGGTTGACCTACCCAGATGGAAAGAATATAAAGTACGATCTCATTATAATAGGTGACCTACCCAAAGAAAAAAGGAAAGAGTGGTCTCATTGTAATGGGTGACCTACCCCGGTGGAAGGATGGTCTCATTGTAATGGGTGACCTACCCAGGTAAAAAAAACATGGAGAATTGGATGGCGAGGGCTTAAAGGCACACTCGAAAAGAGGTAGGGTTAGAAAAACGCACTACCAAAGGAGTTAAGGGCTCAAAGGCGCACTCAAAAGGAGGTAGGGTTAGAAAATGCATTACCAAAGGATGAGGGCTCAAAGGCGCACTCAAAATGGAGGTGAGGGCTCAAAAGCGCACTAAAAAAGAGGTAGGGTTAGAAAACGCACTACCTAAGGGATGAGGGCTCAAAGGCGCACTCAAAATGGAGGTGAGGGCTTAAAAGCGCACTCAAAAGGAGGTAGGGTTAGAAAACGCACTACCTAAGGGATGAGGGCTCAAAGGCGCACTCAAAATGGAGGTGAGGGCTCAAAGGCGCACTCAAAATGAGTTGAGGGCTCAAAGGTACACTCAAAAGGAGTTGAGGGCTCAAAGGCACACTCAAAAGGAGGTAGGGTTAGAAAACGCACTACCTAAGGGATGAGGGCTCAAAGGCGCACTCAAAATAGAGGTGAGGGCTCAAAGGCGCACTTAAAAGGAAGTTGAGGGCTCAAAGGCGCACTCAAAAAGAGGTAGGGTTAGAAAACACACTACCTAAGGGATGAGGGCTCAAAGGCGCACTCAAAATGGAGGTGAGGGCTCAAAGGCGCACTTAAAAGGAGGTAGGGTTAGAAGACGCACTACCTAAATGGTGGTGGCTCAAAGGCACACTTGGAATGAGTTGAGGGCTCAAAGGCACACTTAAAAGGAGGTAGGGTTAGAAAACGCACTATCTAAGGGATGAGGGCTCAAATACGCACTTAAAAGGAGGTAGGGTTAGAAAACGCACTACCAAAGAGATGAGGGCTCAAAGGCGCACTCAAAAGGAGGTAGGGTTAGAAAACGCACTACCAAAGGGATGAGGGCTCAAAGACGCACTCAAAATGGAGGTGAGGGCTCAAAGGCACACTCAAAAGGAGGTAGGGTTAGAAAACACATTATCGAAGGGATGAGGGCTCAAAGGCGCACTCAAAATGGAGGTGAGGGCTCAAAGGCGCACTCAAAATGAAGATGAGGGCTTAAAAGCGCACTCAAAAGGAGGTAGGGTTAGAAAACGCACTACCAAAAAGGGATGAGGGCTCCAAGGCGCACTTAAAATGGAGGTGAGGGCTCAAAAACGCACTTAAAATGGAGGTGAGGGCTCAAAAGCGCACTCAAAAAGAGGTAGGGTTAGAAAACGCACTACCAAAAAGGGATGAGGGCTCAAAGGCGCACTCAAAATGGAGGTGAGGGCTCAAAAGCGCACTCAAAAGGAGGTAGGGTTAGAAAACGCACTACCGAAGGGATGAGGGCTCAAAGGCGCACTCAAAAGGAGGTGAGGGCTTAAAAGCACACTCAAAAGGAGGCAGGGTTAGAAAACACACTACCAAAAAGGGTTGAGAGCTCAAAGGCGCACTCAAAATGGAGGTGAGGGCTCAAAGGCGCACTCAAAATAAAGGTGAGGGCTTAAAAGCGCACTCAAAAGGAGGTAGGGTTAGAAAACGCACTACCTAAGGGATGAGGGCTCAAAGGCGCACTCAAAATGAGTTGAGGGCTCAAAGGCGCACTCAAAAGGAGGTAGGGTTAGAAAACACACTACTTAAGGGATGAGGGCTCAAAGACGCACTCAAAATGGAGGTGAGGGCTCAAAGGCGCACTCAAAAGGAAGTTGAGGGCTCAAAGGCACACTCAAAAGGAGGTAGGGTTAGAAAACGCACTACCTAAGGGATGAGGGCTCAAAGGCGCACTTAAAATGGAGGTGATGGCTCAAAGGCTCACTCAAAAGGAGGTAGGGTTAGAAAACGCACTACCTAAGAGTTGATGTTGAAACACTGATATGTCAATGTTGAAAGAAAATGCATTATGATTGATATGCATGTATACTTACCTAAGAAATATAGGCCCCCATTTCTTCATAGTGTCTTTCTTTTCTCTCAAAAGTTGTAGTGTTGGTAGTAAACTTTGATGGCTTTATGCTTACTCAGGTTACATATTGTGATCTTGACCTCTTGGAAGGGTTTGATGTCATCATACATCTTTGTCCTTCACCTTTTATCTCAAGAGTTACCAATTTTGCCCGACATTTTCCTTAGAAAAAGAATCATGGAGCCAGCCCTACCATGTGTTTTTGATTGCCCCCCAGCTTGATCATGCCCCTCAAGTGTTCAACTTGGGTTTACTCTGGGGTGAGGATATGTGAAAGTCAGTTTGGGTTTTTTGTACAATTAAATATTTTCATGCAAAATTTTTGGAACTTCCAAGTTATTCCAATCACAAAAATTATTTTGACATTGGTTCAAAATAAACTTGTTCTAAAAAATTCAAGCGATTTCTATGGACAGGTTTCTTGAAGTGATAAAAGCTTTTTGCTTTTGGTTTAAAGATGAAGTGACATCTGGTTGGTCACAAAAGGTTTAAATTTCAATTTGAGGGTTATTGAGAACCGAATTGAGTCAAAGTATTTATTTTATTTGCATGAATAATGATTTGACCTGCACATGAAAGCACTGCCTACCGATCCAGATTGCTTGCCTTTGATCAAAAAGGGCTTGATTAGATACGTAATGTAGGCTTTGGCTATTGGTTACGATGAAAATGATATTTTGCAGGCTCAAAGGGTGTTTAAGGGATTTCAAGACTAGGGATCACTTATGCTTGTTTCCTGACCTTTTGTCTTTTGGATTTGTTGTTTCCAAAATAGTCTTCATGCCCCCCAGTGTTGGGTTTGGGCTTTTCTCTTTGTTTTCTTCATTTTTGTTTGGTTGAGCACAATCATATCAATTGTTTTTACAAGAAGCTCAAATTCTTTTAGATCCTTTAGATCTTCTTCTTTTCTTTTCTTAACCAATCACTGCTTCATTTAGATGATAATGAAAAATTAAAAATTACATGATCAATTCCAGCACCCATCTTCACTGCTTTGTCTGGATGGTAAAAACAAAAAACTCTCTTATTTTGCCCCCTAGTGTGGGGTGTGATCCTAGTCAAGGTTATTTTCAAAAAACATTACTAGGCTCAAAATGGGACTGCAAAGGATATATTTCAGCCTTGTGAAAGGATTATCAAAGATGGTCTTTCCTCATCTCAAACTCATGCATTGAGGATCGATAGGTCTTGCTTTCATGCGCGTATGCAAAGTGATTTATTCAGTCAAATAAAACTCAGCTTTTAAGTCACCTCATAGTGTTGTTTGTCTTTGTTGCCTTTTTTTTTTCTTTCAAGTTTTCTAGGTATATGTGTACCTATTTAAGGAATCACTTGAATTTCCAGAATGCATTTGTTTTGAACAAATATCAACACGATTTTTGTTTTTGTACTCACTTTGGAGGTCCTAAAAAAAATATCCTTGAAAACATGTGAGATTCTTTATGATTTTGGAAGAAAGGAACACCAAAGGATTCTTCATGTTGTAGTTTTGTGAGCAAAGTTGTGCTCAAAATGTTATGTGAAAAGTGTGATGTGAACACAAGAAAAGACATGATCTTATTTCACAAGAAAAACTCGTTAACAGAGAAAGTCTTGTTCAAAAGCATTAATAAAAGGCCATAACAAGGCAGGTTTCATTCCTCTATTTTGGCGAATTTGTCCATAGGCTAGCCTCCTTTCGAAAGTTTTGTGCAGGGGACTCAAGCACAATGCGGAACAACACCACGGTCAAAATTTGAGTTCTACAAAATTCAAGCTATCATGCTGGACCATTGATGCTTTCCAATTCCCCAAACATGCCATCCTAATATGCTTCAAGCATGATTAGGCAGCGGGTTCGTATTCACAATGGGGGCGTCTTCCAATTCTATCCACCCAGCCTTGATTAATTGTAGAAGCTTTCTCTTGAAGGCGTTGCAGGTATAGATGCTATGCCCAGTAATACCGGCATGGTATTCACAATTGAGTTCTGTCTTGTACCAATTAGGATAAGGTGGCTGCAGAGGTGTTAGAGGTTCTGGAGCTATTTGCCCGATGCTCAATAGCTTTTGATACATCTCATTAAGAGGTAACGGTAGTGGAGGTAGTTGTTCTTGAACCCTTTGGAAATTTCCAATTTGGCTTTTGGTTTGAAAGTTTTGGGGTTCAGGTTTTTGATGTTGGCAATTTGGGATGGAGTATGGTAATTTTGGGATGTATTTTTTCTACCCGTGTAGCCATCTTCAACATGGTGAACCTCTTTTCTTTCGAAGCCTCTTTTCTCGGTTGGTGCAGAAATTCTACCACTCTTAACACCTTGCTCTATGCGTTCACACACTATCACAACATCAGTGAATTGTTGGGCTGAACTACCCATCATATGTTCGTAATATGGTGCTTTGAGTGTGTTGGCAAATAAAGAGACCATCTCTTTGTCCAAAAGTGGGGGATGTACTTGAGCAGCTAATTCTCGCCATCTTTGAGCATATTCCCTTATGCTTTCTTTATCCTTTTTCTCTATATTAGACAAGCTGGTTCTGTCGGGCGCAATGTCCATGTTGTACTTGTATTGCTTGACAAAAGCATCCACCAGATCTTTCCAACTCCGGATTTTTGTGTTGTCCAATCTCATGTACCAACTCAAAGTTGCCCCACTTAAACTGTCTTGGAAAAAGTGCATTAGTAGTTTTTCATCATGTACTACCTCAGCCATTTTATTGCAGTAGGATCTGAGATGATTCATGGGGCATTGTGTTCCACTATATTTGATGAATTCAGGAACACGAAATTTCTTTGGGATAACCACATTTGGGACCAAACACATCTCTGCTGCCTGTACCGGGTCATATAAGTCTACCCCTTCATTGGCTTTGAGTCTGGCTTCCAACGCCTCTATCTTAGCTTGATCAATGCTATCAGATGACTTAGCCTTGTGGGACTCATTAACAGATGCCTCCATGACTGTTGGGGATGGTGCAGATGTCGTTGACTGCATAAATGTTAGATTTTGCTGAGGCTCTTGACCATGTTCGCTCATTCTTTCCTCAGGCTGAACTGTAGTAGGAGCCGGATCAAAGGTGACCGGTCGAGTAGAAGGACCTTCACCAGAAGTATTTCTTAGTGTTTGCTCGAGTAAGCTAGTGAGGCGAGCCACACTTGTTTTCAGAGACTCCAACTCTTCTTGAAAATAGACATCACATTGAGCACGCTCTTCATCTTCCATGTTTCTTGCTCGAAGTCGGGTGTTGTAGACTTCTTGGGGACCTATATTTCAATCTGCCATGTATGCATGTTAAATGTATGAACATTTAATTTATATCATAAACCTGCCCTTCGAGGGGTGACATATGATCGTAACTCTTGCATGATGAAACAAGAATCTTGATTCTTGCCCACACTTTACAATGAAAATTTTATGAGTGACAATCTTTATGTCACCCATAAGTCTTGAGTTCAAGATGCTTCAAGAAGGGTTTGCCTTGATGTAAATAAAGATAGCACATACAACCTAAGAACAGGTTTTATTCATTATATGAATATGAGTAGGTTTTCTACCTGGTCTCAAAAGGGTCTCATATTTGCCCAGTGACGATCATCGTAAAGACAGTATAGGGGCGTTGCAAGAAATGGTTAAGGCACGTATACCCACCATTATCAAGCAGGCACTTAGATATGAGTTGGGTGTTTCACGTATCTGAACCCTGACCAATAGTCATAAAGCAGATCGCTAATTCCCCACTTAACTTATAAGCTTGTGTGTGCTTGAAATGTAAAGCATGTGATGCATGAGGCAGTGCTATACAATGCATGAACACATATGTACAGAAATTAAAGCGTAGAAGACATAAATAAAGGAAATTTGTATTTAAAAATAAACATGCAAACCACAACAATAAAACGTAATAACCAAACAAAAACAAAGCTTAGTCCACAAGGTCCCCAGTGGAGTCGCCATTCTCTCGCACGTGTGCGGCGGCGCGACGATCATCCACCTTCAAGGAATAAAAAAAAAATGAAATATGGATTTATTCTTGGCAAACATGTATAGACGAGGAATTCTTATCTCCTATCAGTGAAAAATTTGAATGGGAGTCGCCATCTAGTATTCTGGTTACTAGGAACCCTAACTGGTCTCAGAGATTGGTTGCGTAAAGGGAAGGTATTAGCACCCCAACTACGCCCTACCTAAGGTAGGCTGCATTGTTTTAATGTCTGATAAAATCTAAGGTCGTGTTGTGGTTTCTTATTGTTCGGAATACGCATTACATGTAATGTCATATCCCAGGTTCTATTGTCCGAAAAAAGAATTAAATATCTGAAATATACATTACGTGTAATGTCATACCCCGGATACTAAGAGACAAACAAAACAAAATTTTTATTGTTTTTGAAATTTTGATCAAAATTCTCTTGACTTTAATAAACTGGTTATTAAAGCCAAAATACATGCTAAAACATTGCTTTTTTTGGTGTATGAAAAATAAAATATGATTTTTAGCTTTAAGACACTTGGCTGTATGCACAAAAACATTTTTTTTTCTCCTTTTTCAATTTTTTTGTATTTTTGGAAGTTTTGACGAAAAACCGGGTATTTTAATATCGGATTTGTAGGTTTACGATATAAAATACAGACCGATATTAACCAAAATGGATAAAAGAAATTGTGCTTAAAAATTATAAAATTCTAAAAAAAACAAATCTTAATAAAAAATTTTAATGGGCCGGACCCGGCCCATATCAGTGGACTGGGCCAGACTTAGTCCAAAAGGAAATTGGGCCGAAATCAGCCCAAAATAAATTGAGGCCCGATTTCTACAGGGCTGGACTCAGCCCGAAACAAGCATGTACTGGTACTGTGTGCACAGTAACCGGGTTACTGTGCACACAGTAATCAGTGAATTAATCAGCAAGTACTGTGTATGTGCCCGTGAATTAATTAGCTAGTTACTGTGCACAACACAGTAACTAGCTAATAAATCTTCATTTGCTGCAGAACGTAAACGTTCTGCATGCAAATGAAGCTGAAGCAAAAACACGACAGGGAAAGGGAGAAAGTTACCTGGAGCGGTGGTGATGCTGGCAGCAGCTGATGCGGCAGGGGTGGTGGCGGCGACGCTGGCGGTTCGCGGTGGCCGGTGGTGCTGTTTCTTCTCTCTCTCTCTCTCTCCTCTATCTTTCGTTCTCTTCTCTGCTTCTCTTCTTCTTTTTATTCTTCTCTTCTCTGCCCTCTCTCCTGGTCTCTCCCTTCTCTTCTCTTCCCTCTCTCTCGGTCTTTCTCCCCTTTCTCCTTCTCTTGGTTTTTTTTTTTTTTTTTTTTTTTTTTTTTTTTTTTATCCCTTTCCCCTGTTTTTATAGGCAAAAAACAGGGGGGGAAGACGTGGCTGGGGCGGCTACTGTGCTGCCGCCCCTCCACCATCCTTTCAACAGATAAAAAGTATGCAAGTGGGTGTCCAATTGTGGGCGTCTTATTGAGCAAAAGCTGGAAAGGAGGTTGGCGAAAAGTGGGGAAGAAAATCTTCTTCTTCCCCTGCCTCGCGCGTCCAGGGGAAGAAGAAGACCCACAGTGCCTTCAAAACGGCACTGTTTCGGGCTTCTCTTTTTTTTTTTTTTTTAGTGTTCTGGCATTTTTTCCACTGTTATATATATATATACATATTTTTTTTTTATTTTTTTTTGTATTTTATTATTTTTATGGGGACCCAAAAATGGATTACAAGACTAAGTAAGCAAACCTACCAATTAATGTTTTAAGATAATGTATTACTAATTTTTTTTAAGTATTTGTAGTGTAGTTTGCTTATATATTTAAGTGTTTTACAACCTTTTGATATATAATTAAAGTTTGATTTATATATGTTATGGCTTGTTTGTAATTTGGGAAATTTGAATTTGTTTTTAATTTTATAAAATTGATTTTTATTTTGATTTTTTAACTTAGGTGTGTTATACTGAAAGAAATTATGAGTTATTTATTGAGTAACAATTATATTTTATCAATTTTATTGTTATGTTATAATTTTTAGGGATATTAATTTTTCATGGAATTGATAACAATTAAATGTTATTAATATAGATTGAATAATTTTGAATTAAACAAATGATAGATAATTAGTTGGGTATCGTTTAATTGTTGTTAATTTGATTTATTTATTTATTTAATATTTTGATGCTTCATTACATTTTTGTAAATAATAATTGGTTATTAGAATGTGAATTCATTTTTAATTATCAAAGTTGAATTTTAAATAGATTATTATATTATGAAAAAATATTGACATCATTATTTTATATTGATTTTTTAAGTAAGGGGTAATTATTCTTACATATATTAAGATTCACCCAAGGGATTTTACAGAAAAGGTTATTATAAAAGGGTTAGTTTTAAAAATTCACCCCTCAATAAAGGCATTTTTTGTGCAAAAATTTGAGCTGACATCCTTTTCAGAAAGGAAAAAAGAAGAAGTTATGATATAAATCATAAAATTAATTAGATATTAAGTCAGTGACTAAAAAAAAAGGGAGAGAAGAAAAGAAAAAAGATATTTTTCATATCTTAAAAAACTTCAATGCATTTCCTGCGCAATTGTGATCTAATTAGCCTATGAGCATCCCTTTTAAAAATCTTCTTCTCTATTTCAACATATGCGTATTATTTTATTGAAGAGAATAGATTATTTTGCATAATTTCTGCTACAGTTAGCTCATATTGCCGCCTCATTTGAAATTAATAATATTAGGCGGTAGCTCGGGACAAATCGCTTTGACCGTTTCATTTTCTAGTCATGCTTTGAAATTCGATCTTTGCTTTTTCAAACTTGTTCTAAGAACAAAAATAAAAAAATAAACAAATAAATCTTAATCTAGATGTTATTTGCTAGCTCTCTTTACTTTCTCCTTTCTCCTTTCTCTCTTTCTGACTCTTGTTTGACAGTGTGGTTATAATTATTTTTTAAATAATTTTTCGTGCCAAAATAAATATTGATATTTTTTTATTTTTTAAAAATTATTTTTTATATTAGCACATCAAAATAATTTAAAAACAATAAAAACATATTAATTTAAAGTTAATAAAAAAATAAAAAAAATTTAAAGTTTTTTAAAAATACTTTTGAAACACAGAAACAAACAGGAAATTAAGTAAGGATTGTGTTGGCAACGGTGGTGGGTTTTGTAGGTGCTTGAGATTAGACATGGATAATGGATACTGTTATAAACTTATAAAGGATTGATGGAGGAGGATTTAGAGCATATTCAGTAACATTTTGCAAATCGTGTTTCTAAAATTTTGAATTTTTGTTTAACTTAAAAAAAAAATTCTTTGTGTTTTCAGATCATTTTGATTTGTTGATATTAAAAATAATTTTTAAAAAATAAAAAAATTTATTTTGATGCATTTTTAAATGAAAACACTTTGAACCGTTACCGTCACCACAATCCCAAACAGGCTCTTAATAAATAGTAAAAGGTGAAGGCGAGTTGTGCGGGCGGAGTTCATGCTTATGTGTTGTAAGTAGCGTGGGGTCTTTAGATGTTTTTATTAAAGATGATAATTTTACTCGAACTCAGACCTGATATATACTTACCTGATTTAAATATATAAAAGATTTTTTTTATTTATTTATATTCAGATTGTATTTAAAATCAAGGGATCAAGTTCATGTAAGATATGAATACTACTCTACCTAACTTGAAACTTTACATGAACAATATTAATACAAAATATCTTGAGAGTTTGAAAAAATTATATTTTTACAAAGTATATATAAATTAAAAATTTAGGGTTTGTTTCCATTTTACCATCTTTCATGATCTCTAGCCACATCTTCTCTCTTCGCTTTTTTTTTTTCCACTTCATTTCTTTGCTTCATCTCTTTAACTCATCCTTTAATGACCCTTTGAAGCTAAAGGATTGGAATCTTGTAAGAGATAATGAATCTCTTCATTGTGTTCCTTAGGAATTATTTGGGTTATTAATTATAAAAAATGATGTTGAATGTCATTCAGATAAGTTTTAGAGAGAAAGAAGGAAGATGGTCACTTGTTGGCTAATTGTGTTGAGGAGTTGAAGAAGAAAGGGAGGAGTTCGATCTTTTGAAAGAAGTTGATGCATTTAAAAGAGCTAAGAGTTTGAAAGTTGAAAAAATCGTTGTAAGGAAATGGTCTACAAGGGGTAATCTTTATTTGTTTTTTTAGTGTATCTTGTGTTGTTTTGGGGTTGAGATGAATTATTTAGTGTAATTTTACCTTCTATTTTTTAGCATGCCTAGTCTTTGTTCTTCTTATGTTGATATGAGTTATTTGGTGTAATTGATTGGACTAGATTTAAAATGTGGTTTTGGATGTATTTTGATTTTTTATAGTGGAAGATTCTTTGTTTTTGTTTATTATAGAATTGGCAGAAAACAATTCTAGTTTGGAATGCCCAATAAATATTCTATAGATACTCAAAACTCGATGGAGTTGGGTTTGGTAAAAAAAAAAAATAGTTTGAATATGGATATTGCAAAACTCTAAACAGTGATATTCGTTTTCATCCCTAGTTGTCATGTTAGCCTTGGGTTACGAATGACTTTACACACTAGATCATTTTGTTTCTCCCTCTGTTGAGTGTAGTAATTATAACTTTATCTCACTTAAACTTGAATAATATTAATTTATCTCGACTCATAAAAAAAAAAAATCAAACTTAATACTCATTACAATGTTCTTTCAACTTTTTTAGTAATAAAACCTCATAAGGTAGTTCAATATTTGAACACAATTCAAATGGGCAATAATTAGTTTGAAAAAAAAGCAAAAAGTTTTTCTACCCATGTTGCTAAAGTTTCATAGTATAATATACCTATGGATATTCATCCACGAAGAAATAAAGAAATCAAATTACATCAAAGACGGTACAGGATCTCTAATTACAATTCAAAAGCATGCAAAATTAAGTAGGATGGCTCGTATAATCTTATATACAATAAAAATAAAAATAATTGTGTAGCTGCAAAAAATGATATACAATATATTAGTTTGAGACTCTACTTAATATTGAATAGATAACAAGAAAGATAAATTCTTAAGTAAATAGAGAAAACTCAATTAATTATTCCAAATTACAAGTTTTAAAATAAAATATGAGGTTTTGTTCATTATAAGAACACTAAAGACGTTGACCTCTGTAATTAATTTGAAATATCAATATTAAAACTCCACGTAATTAAAAGAAAAAATTAATTGTTTAACTTATCATGTGTAAAATACTGTCCATCAAAGGTTACCTTTAAGTTGGATATGGATATTTTAAGGATCATAGATAATGACAAATTAATAATATATATATATATATATATATATATATATATATATATATATATATATATATATATATAAAGATTCATTAGCATCTTAGTTTAGACACTTGACTTTAGCCTGTCTAAGAAAATACCAAGTGGATTTACAACTCTAATCAATATTTTTTTTTAATTCACCAAACAAAAACCTTGAAACAGAGGTTTATGTATAATAAATTTATAGGTTTTAAAAAAATCACAACATCCTGTGAAATTTTGCAAAGAGACTAATATATTAAATTAAAACATTATGCACTTAATTTAAACTAATCCATCAATGAAATATATTAGAATTTCCATCAATTTCACTAAATTAACACAATGATGAGAATTGTTTTGTTTCTGGAAGTAGACAAGAAGAAAACAATGTTAAGTGCTTTGAATAACAAAGAAATGAAATGCATAAAATTAAATAAAATTGTAAGAATTTAGGATAAATTATCAGATCCTGTCATTTATTTCCTTCATAGAAGATCTCATGGCATATATCTTTTCTTCTAATCTCATGTTATTAACTTACTAAATATCAATCATAATTTTTTTATGACTCCATAATCTCATGTAAAATAAAAGAAAAGGAATAAATAATGAATTAACTGTTCAAATCAATAATTTAAATTTAAAAATCAGACATATAAAGGTAAATATAGGAGAAAATAGGCAAAAAATCAAGATCATACCAAACAGTAAATGCCAATCATCTTAGCCTTCAAGAAATTGTAAAACTGGAGTCTATTTTGTGCTGGATGGATGACGTCTGATTTGGCAGTGCATGCGACAACTTCTAACGTCTTCTCTTGATGTTTCTTGGTATTGTTTGAATTGTCTTGTCATAGTCTACACCACATAAATCATGTGTGAATGGGTGACGTTTGAATCTACTCCAACAAGATATTTGTTTTTCTTTTTTTTCTCTTTCTCATTGCTTCAATTTTCACATCTAGCATTCTAAAAAAACAAAAATAGCTTGTCAAACTTTATTTTACTTATTTTTTTTTATTGTGGTTTCACCAACTTTTTCTTTTTAATTTTATTTTTAAATAATTGTTTTATTGGTAATTAGACTTTGTTATTGATTTTAATTTATGTTATATGAGATAATCTCAATTTTATGATCCGAATTGTGAGTTTAAAAGACTTGCTTGAGTTTACTTGAGTTTATTTTATGTCATTTTCAACATTCAATATTAAGTTGATTTGGAATTGAGATTTGTCATTTTCTTTGATTTTCTTTTTATAATCTTGTCACAATTTTATAATCTAGATTGCAAATTTGTTGGGTTAGTTTAGATTATCAAGCACCTTGTAACTACTAATCGATCTAAAAAAGTCTAAATTGGTTTATAATTTAGTCTCTTCATCACACATTTCTCTAAATATAGAGGGAATATATATGCCCATATACATGCTTTCACCTACTCATCACTTAGTTGATCTTTTATTGGTGTCATCATACTATTTATCTAATATATTCAAACAGTATATTCTCATTCGTAATTTTAATTCATGCACTCCTACTCAATTATATGCATTAAATTATTTCTTATAATTCCTTATATTTTAGCTTGCTAAAATATCTCTTTAACTTTCTCTCTTGAAAATTGTGGATATTTTTATTCAAATCACATTTTTAATTTTTTTTTTTTTTTTTTGTATATCACAACATTCTAATTTTCCTTCCAAATTAATTTCCTCTTCTGGCTGAATCAATTACTATCATATCGTTTAACATCGTCTTTTTGATTTGTTGCAAACATTCCACAATTGCATGCTAGCATAACATTCCTCATTTATTGCATCATTATCAACATCATTTAATTATGTTTATTATTGTTAAGGTGGATTTAAACTCACTCATTCATGTTCATTTTTCCCAATTTCTTTGGGTAACCGAATCTGAGTTACAAGCATTTCTTCATCAATTTCCCTTGCTAGTTTACATGGTTCTCGAGTCCTCCCAACATTTCGCAATTGCTTCCATTCGTCGCATGATATCCTTATAGCATAATTTGTTTTAAATACCTCATATTGAATCAAAAGCCAATATTTATTTTATTTAATATCAATTACACATATACATTCAAGATTCTCTCATTATTAAACCAATTTCATTTAATTTTTATATGTTCTTGTAAATACGAATAGAAAATCTCATCAATAAAATTATTAAATTTGGTAGTGTTTATACATAATCATTCATGTATTGTTTTTGACACAATTGGAAGTAAATAATTTTAAGCCAATTATTCATCAATATCAATTCCATTTACATTGATTAAAATTATCACCACAGTATTATAATCCACAACAAAATCACTCTATGTACACAACCCAACATTGATTTCTTTTAGTTTTTTTTTTTTTTGTTAATGAGAATAAATCCGAATATATTGTAGGAATGATGTAAAAGATTAAAAAAATATGTATTGGAATAATTGAGAAGTGATTTAGTTTTTATTTATTGCTTTGATTATAATATAAATAGTTGCATAAAAATAATAATTACAAATATATGGATAACAAATTGATTCCAGAGATGCATTGGACTAGGAAACCACTATCGAATGCCATGGCATAACTTGGAAGCACAAAATATTTTTTTATGCTATAAGCTTTTTAAATTCATATTCAAATAAGGGAAAAAAAAAAAGCTCACTGGCATTCATACTAATCTACTTCCTTGTAACTAGCTGTACGTTGTTAATACATATATATATTGCAACTAACAATATCTTAAAAAGACCGGGCTAACGGGATAGATTTTTCAGCCTACGCAC
Source organism: Populus tomentosa (assembly GCA_018804465.1). NCBI lineage: Eukaryota > Viridiplantae > Streptophyta > Magnoliopsida > Malpighiales > Salicaceae > Populus > Populus tomentosa. The sequence continues at coordinate 4,145,069 of CM031997.1, forward strand.
AAGCTGAGATACGCTCTAGCTAACTAGGATATAGTTGATTGAATATAAAATAAACTGGATTCGATTAGGTTTTGAGCATATATCAAGCACATTGAATAGCAGATTTTTTTTTTTTTGTTAATAAGAATTAATTAATTAATAAATAAATAAATAACGAAGACATGAGATGACATGGGAACTACAAGCAAGAGTCATGCTGCATCCTTCAATAAACCTTTCTGATGAGAGAAAACAACATGCTATGAATGCAAGTAATAAATCATCATCCACAAAAAGTATTATATTCTCAACAATGATCCAAGGACAATTAATATATGCTGCCTTTTAATGTTACATAAACTGACAGAAGCTCAGTTCCTTGCCCAAATCCCTATTTGCCACCCATGGATTTACATAGAAGTAAATCGAAAGAGCAAGATGACAGTAAGATAAGATAGGCTAGATAGAAGAGGCGGCTAGAGAGGTAATTAGAAAGGAGAGTTTGAAAAAACCATAAACTTTCTATTTATATATAATTGGTATAAATGTAATATTTTTTAACTTTAAAGTAATTTTATATCTCGAGTCTTATTCGAGTAAAATTTCAGGTTGAATGAGAGGAAAGGAAAATAACCAGACAAAATTCTCAAAATGATGCTCTTTTCCTAGATAAAGTAGATTATTTTGATGGTTTTCTTCTCTAATTTCATAATTTAATAAAACACCTGCATGAAATAGAGTAATTTAACACATTTGTTAACTATTTTAATAGATATTGGATTGAAGGGTGATATAGAAAATGTTTGATAATGTTAAGAGTAGAATTGAAGTGCCGAATTAGCTAAGGTTTTTTTTTTACGAGCCAAGAAATAAGGGGTGTTTTTATGTAGTGAGCCCTTTTACTTGAGTAAATAATAATCATTTACCCAAGTAGTTTTTCAAATTATGTCTATCCTCGTGGCTCAAACTTGGAAAACCTAACAACATTAGTGATTAAGATCAAAATGTTAGCCTAATACATAAACTTTGGAGTAATATATATTCTTACTAACTCCGTCCCATTATTAATGATGTTGCAAAAAAAAAAAACACAAATTCAAAAAAAAAAAAAAACACTAAAAAAACATTATATAATTATTAGTGTTGATTTCAATATGTTATTATTTTTCAATTCATGTATATATCTAAACTTCTATGTATTCTTGAATTATAAATTTAAAAAAGTTATACAGTACACAATGAAAAATTTAGCATTTATAAAACTTTAGCTAACAAAATTAATAATCAAATAAGATGAAACGACTAAAAATTGCAAAATGATCAACAAAAGTTCGACAAAGGGAGTATTAGTTTTTTATGGGTCCAAATACAAAATGATTAACAAAATATTGTTAGTTAAATATATTTATAAGAAAAATAACAAATAAAAAAATAGATGTAATAAACAAATCATATTATTTGCTTCACATGCAAAATAAAGGGAACATATCTAGAGCTATCAGTGGGCATGGTAACAAAATAGTAAACATGTCAGTTATGGTTATCCGAACCGGATTGTGACAGTCATGTGAAACACACAAATATCATGTGTTGAATGTATTTCACCCCTTTAGCCTTTAAGATGTCTAGTGATATGAAATCTTTTCAAACTACTACGTCATTCCAGCCTGGAAACTTTATTTCTTTCATATATTGTTTAGCTTTCTGTTATGCCTCACACCTAAAATCACGCAACCTATATGGTAAAAATTAATTATCTGTTAGTAAATGAAAAATAAAATTTTAATATTTGGAATAAAAAAAAAATTATCCTGAATTTGATCTTATCTAGTTGCAGCATGATTATCTCAAACACTCGCAATATTATTGTCAGCTCTCTCCCATTTAAAATTTCACTTGAAGTAAAAATTTATAAAGGGAAAATTTCATCATTTTCAATAAACGATCCAAATTAACATAAAAAATATTTAAGTTAATCTTAACCTTGAACCTTAAAAACCATGCATCAATCTTTAGTTTCTATTTAAGATGTTTGGAAACCTGGCTTCATTGAAATAATAGAATTTCCATTGAAGATTTAAAGGCTGAAGCTATTGTTCTAGCATCCTCAATGTTTGTAAATCTGAAATTGCATTCATTAAATGATAATATTTTTTTTCAAAAATTATTAAATATACCATTGTGAAAGCAAAACAAACTTGCATTAAAAGGTTATCATTTCACTATGCCTTATACTTGCAGGTAAATAGATCTCGTTGTGAGGGGATTCTCCTAATGTTTATACCTCAGGTGCCTATTCTTGATCAACACCTAGAAGAACTAAAAACAATCATGTCCTCACAGCGTGTAATAGTCTTTCTCTTAGGCATCTACATAAATTAACAAATAAAAAAAATTAAATGCTTCCTATTTTCTAAAACACTTTAGTAGCATCTCCCCTATACGAGAGATTACCCAAAAAAATTTAAACCTACAAATACACAACGTATATGCCACAAACAAGTTGATTTTATTCAATTTCTTCTAACAATTTATCATAATTCAATTTCATAAAAAAATCTCAATTTCTTCATGATATTTTTAATCATTAATTTACAACAAATTATTATAAATTTACAAAAATTCAAAATAATAATTAAAATTAATCCTCCACGTTTAATTGAAATTGAACAAATAAAATAAAAAAAACATCTAAAATTCAAAAAAATAATGCAAAAATTACTAAGTGATAATATTTTTAATCCTAAATTCACAAAAAAATATTCTAAATAAAATTAATACAAAATTATAGTTAAAATTAATCCTACACATTTAATTAAAATACTGCAAAAATTATTTTAATAACAACTAAAATTCATGTCATTTGTTAATTCATAAAATTATTAAGAATAAAAATTTTCAAAAAAATAATAAGGACAAAAAAAAACTAAAATAATGCAAAACAAAACACAAAATAAGAAAAAAGGAATAAAAAATTCCTACCTTAATGGCATGCTTTATTTCAGCTCTTAATATATATATATATATATATATATATATATATATATATATATATATATATATATAAAGACATGGTTAATAAATCCCTAAATAAAAATAAGAAGAAAAATAAAGAAAGACAACATGCCTTAGAATGAGAAGAGAAGAGAAGAGAATGCTTAATCTTTAGTAAGAAGGAGAGAGAGAGAAGAGGGTGTGTGAGAGAAGAAGATGAATTTTCAATCTATCATTATTCTGATATTTTATTTTAGATTTAATCAATAGGATTACCAACAAGTAATTAAATATTAATATTTTAAATATTTTTATCGATGATTCCATCTATAAAGTCAAGTGGAAATTTTCAACTTGTGAGAAAATTTTTCGAAAGTCCCTCCAAATATTACTGACGGCTTTTTATTCTGTTGGGAAGAAAAGTGAACAATTAAAAAATCTTTAATTATCACCACATTGAGAAGTAAATAGTTCTCATGATCTTTGAAATATGCCTATCACGGCATCGAATGGTGGGTTCGCCTTCTGAGAGTGTGTTGAAAAAAGAGGGTTTGAGAACAATCATAAAATTATGATTATAAGTTCAAGAGTCATCTCTTAATATTATAGTTACTAAGAAATCTATAGTCTACGAGAGTCCGAGTAAGGGACTGGTTATGTAAGGGAAAAATGCATCACCCCCAGTGCACTCTTTTTAAAATAAGTTGCATTGTTGTTTAATTGTTTTTCTAGGTTGTGTTTGTATCTATTGGTCTTGTCTATGGTTGAAGGTAGATCTTCTTTCGTTAGGCAGTTTTTACCTTACTGAGTTAACGCCTAACTGTTCTAATGCCCAAATTTTAACATCGCATTTATTTTCTAAATATAACTAATTCCAATCATTCCGAACATAATAACTGTTATAGATTTTTTTATATTTTGATCAAACCCTAATTAATAATCATAAATTGGTTATGATATCTATTTTTGCATTTTTAGAATATGATAAAAACGATTTTATCTTCTTTTTAGAAAATATGCATGAAAACATTGTAGGATTTGGAAATATGCACGAAGATAAACACATTTTTTTTGTTTTTTTTTAAATAATTAATTTAAATATTTTTTTGAATTTTAAAAAGAAGATTTCGGAGAAAACAAGATATTTTTAATACCGTATATTTATATCTTATAGTGTAAATATATAACTCGATGTTATGCTTTCAAAATGACCTTTGAAATATTTGGAATTTTTTAAAAAAATATTTGAATATTATTCTATTATTAAATATCTTAGGCTGGACCCAGCCCACCCATCTGGGCTGGGCTGGGCTGGGCTGAAATGGGTCTAACCCAACTTAATCTGGTTAGGCCTATTGGCGGCCTAACAACCTTCTCTCTTTTTTTGAATCTGGGTTGGGCTCGACCCAGCCATATGGTCATGGCTTCGGGCCTAGGCTTGATGTAGTTAAGTTGGCTGAGGCCCAACAACAACTTAAAAAAACAAAATTCAGGTTGGACGCAACCATATAAGGTGGGCTGCAATAGGTCTACCTCAACTTATAGGTTAATTTTTTTGCAGAATGTGAATCAATGTTCATATTCTATATGCAATAGGAGAAGTTGCAGGTCAAGGGGGGAAAGTGAGGGAGCGAAGAGGAAGGCTACCTAACATGGAGGGGATGCAGTTTTCATCACTAGTCTGGCGTAAGGAGGGTGGAGGCACTGGTGGCTTATGGCAGGGTTAAAGGAAGAAACAACAACTATTGTGATGCAGGAAGAAAAAGAAGCAATGGTTATCTCTATCACTATTAAGGAGATGGGTTTGCAAAAGTATTGGGTCACCATCGGTCATGGCGTGAGGGAGGTTATGGTAGCTGAGGAAGCAATAAAGAAAGAGGAAAACGATAATGGTAGGAAAAAAATGGAGAGAAGACTGATTTTTTGCCAACTTTGAACACTGATTTCTTCCCCCCCACTATATATGGAATCCACCTCTATTTATAACGGGTGGAAGATGGATATTTTATCTTTATTAAAGACAAATCTTGGCCTTTAATTTAGCTCGAAACAATCTTAATCATTGACTTAAAGTGACCATCATGACCTGTCAAATTTTGATAGTTAAATGCGGTGAGTTGGCCTCTTTGAGGCATCACTGCTGTCACGGGGCGCGGGCAACGCGACGTTATTTGACGACGGCGGAGGCTACTGTTGTGCCTCTGGTGTGAGGTGTTGTGTTTGGAAAGGATTTTAATCATAAAATTATGATTAAGGTTCAGGAGTCACCACCTAGTATTATAGTCACTAGAAAACTATGGTCCGTGAGAGTCTGAGTAAGGGACTGGTTGTGTAAGGAAAAAACACATCACCCCCAGTGCACCCTACCTAAGATAAGCTGCATTGTTGTTTGATTGTTTTTTTTTTTTTTTTTTTCTGAGTCGGGTTTTTGTTGGTCTTTTCTAAGGCTCAAGGTAGATCTCTCTTCATGAGAAAGTCTCTACCTTATTGAGTTAAATCCTAGCCGTTCTAAAATATGAATTTTAGCATCGCATTTCTTCACCTTGTATATTTAATAGTTGAGGCTGTATTTTATCATGTAATTTTACAATCCATAAATATTAAAGTCTACATTTGGATCCTTAAACAAAAATTGGAAAAAGATTTTTGACATGTTAGCCAAATCCTAATAGATAATCATAAACTAGTTACGATATCCTTTTTTTTTTTTTTAATATCAAAACGATGCATTTTTTGTTTTTTTTTATGAAAAAAAATATGCTTGGAAAAATTTTAGGATTTGGCCATATGCATCAAAATATTTTATTTGTTTTTAAAAATATTTTGAAATTTTTTTTTATTTTTTTTGAGAAATATCTTGGAGAAAACCAGTATTTTAATACCAGATTTGTAATTTACAATGTAAATATACAACCCGATATTATGCAAAATTGGTAGAAAAATATGCAAGAAAATCATATTTTTTTCAAATGATTTTGGAAATTTTTTATTTTTTATTTATTTATTTTTATGTTTTTAAAATATTATAACACACACACACACACACATATATATAATTCACGTCCTGCATGAACAGTAGGACGTGAATTATATTTCACGCCTACTATTCATGTAGTGAACATTAGGAAAGAAGAAGGAGGAGGAGGAAGAAGAAGAAGAAGAAGGGAAGGAAGGGAGGCTCACCTGGCTGAAGGGGTCGTGGCTGCTATAATGAGGTGGTTCGGCCAGTGGCTCAAGGGGCGTCGGCTGAGGTGATGGTGGCCGGAGTTGGCTGTGAAAGAAGAAGAAAAGGTTGCAAAGGGGAGAAAGAAGAAGAAGAAAATATGCAGCGGGGAGAAGGAGGAGAGGAAGGAGAGGAGAGAGAAGGTCACGGTGGCTGCTCTGCTATTAAAGAGGAGCTGGGTTGATGGAAATGATGGTGGTAAAGTCGGTGATGGTGGTGGTGGGGGTTGAAGGCCACGATGGAGAGAGAAAGAAAGAAGAAATGTACAGAAATCGAAAGAAAAAAAACTAGTTTTTGGCTGACTTTGGACCTGATTTTTTTCTCTCTCAGACCATGAAATCCACCTCTATTTATAGGCGATGGAAGAGGGTAATCTTGTTTATATTGGAAAAAAATTTCAACCCTTGATTCAGTTGGGAAAGGGATCCCAACCATTGGCTCAAAATAGGTATCATGAGTTGCAAATCTGCAGATAAAAGCTGGCTGAGCAGGCCTCTTTAGGCTATCACCAGTGCTAATATATTGTCATTTAGCCTAAACTGATCACGTGGTATTGCAGAGAAAGTGCAGAGGATCATTTTCGTATAAGATTTGTCAACTTTGGTGGACGTTAGATACACTAAATGCAGCTGCAAAGTAGTCAACCGAACCAGTTTTTTCAGGAAAAAATAAAGAAGATAATGAACAATGATTAATTCTTTTTTTGATCAAAGTTCATTTCAGTCCTTCCTCTTTCAATTGAACCCTAATTGACCTTAAACCTTTTTAATTTAATGCAATTAGGCCCTTAATTTCAATCAATTAACTTGGTAAAAATTAAATTTGATCTCTTAAAATTCCAATCTTCTCAATTAAGCCCAAATTAGGCTCCCAAACTTAAGTTTTCAGCAATTAAGCTCAAAATAAAATTAATTTGACCCATTTAAAGTATAATTAAGTCCTTGCATTTAATTAAATCCTTCAATTGGACTTAAATTAATTTTTAAACATAATTAAAATTTAATTTGGCCCATGATTAAATCAAATTGGCCTATTAAAAATTTAATTATGTCATTGGACATAATTTTCATGCAAATTCGTCCAATAATCATTTAATTTGACCTTGAATTTGCATTTTTTTTTCTTTATTTTTGGGCATAATAAGGTATAATTAGGCCATGAATTTCCTTTAAAATTGCAGCTTGATTCCCCGATTTGCTTTCTCCACGTTGTCAGCCTTTATTTTATTTTTTTATTCTTATTTTTGATAAAAAAATTAATTTTTGGGAGTAACTTAGAATTGGGTTATGGCAACTACGATAACTATAGTGTCAATCAGTTAAAAAGAATCATTTTGGGGTGTTATCAAATGTCTGGCCATTATGGTGGTATATGATTTGTCAGTTTGGTTAAGAGATGAAGCTTTCAATACTCCTAAAAGGTAGTCACCTGAACAACTTTTCTAGCAAAATATAAAAGGATGATGAATAGTAACTAGACGACGCGTCGTCTAGTCTATCCTTTTTTTATGTTCAAAATGAGACCGTTTTGAATGTTTTATAGGTATTTGGCCAAAATTCAATTTGGTCCTCCGACTTTTAATTTCTTTCAATTACTCCTCTAATTGACCAAATTGTTTTTTATTATTATTTTGATCATTGGTTTTGAATTTATACAAATTGACCCTTAAATTTTCAAAGTTCTTCAATTTCATCCATAATTTCAATCATTTGAGTTCTTAGAGTTCGACATCTTTTTCAAAAAAGTTCTTAGCTGTTAATTTTTTCAATTTAGCCTCTAATTGACTCTAAAACTTGGATTTTCTTGTTATTTTACCCTTGATTTAAGCTAATTGACTTCGTAAAAATTAAGTTTGGTCCTTTAAAATTTCAATATTCTCAATCATGCCTAATTGGGCTTCCAAACTTAATTTTTCACCAATTAAGTCTCTAATAAAATTAATTTAACCTCTTTAAAGTATAATTAAGTCCTCACACTTAATTAAATCCTTTGATTTGACCCAAATTAACTCTTAAACAAAATTAAACTTTTAATTTGGCCCATGATTAATTTTGACATTGTAGAGTCTAGCCTTTGAATTAATTTCAACCAAACCATAATGAAGATCTACTATAATTCCTTTATTAGTGGTGTCATACCAATAATATTTGAATAAAAATATTCTATTTTGCTCACTATGATATTACAATTTAATGACCTCTTCCAACTTCTTATAGTAATCAACTTCAAACTCATTAGAAGTCGATCTCTTAGCACAAACTCTATTGTTATGTCTTTGCACATGGCCCATATTCTTTAGTATAAAACACGTGTCCATTAAGGAAATAGTCGTTGCAGCATTTTACCTTTCTTTCAAGACCTAGACTTAGTAAAGATAAAGTAACACTAACATTCTTGATGAATAAACCTGGTACATGAAGTACAACTATGAACAATTAACAAGAAATGTGTAATAAAATTAAGAATCTCAAGAGAAAAGAGTAATTAAACAATACTTATAAAATTATTTATCATATAATCAAAAGATTTAGGATTCAACCACTTGTGAGTTTTATGATATTAAATATTAATGATATTGCTTGTGAGGAATTCAACAATGCATCAATTTATGATATTATAAGAGATAAATTATTCAAAAATAAAATTTTAAGTAGTATATTTACTTAATAAAAGATTTCGGTTTATCACAGTTAAATAGCATATAATTATGTACTTGTCTGAATTCTATTTCTGACAAATATCTCCCCCTCGTAATATTTTTTTGTATGGGTCATCTAGGATGAGAAAATATTGACATGTTCTTACTCGAAGGCACTTCCCCATCATTATCATGCCTTGGAACGCAATTGATTCATATTCTCAATTGAGACTCGAAATAGTATGAGATAAATATTGAGATCTCTTCAACAATATAGATCTTGTATATCGAAGCCTCAATATATACCTTGTTTTTTTTACTTTTCTCTTAAGTTTGAACAAGTATCTACATGGAATTAAATGAATGTTTTGAAATATGCAAAGAAAGACAATACAAGAATTTTAATTTTACAAAAGAATTCAAGAAAAAAATTAGCAATTAAAAAATGAAGATCAAATTCAAAATAAAAAATAAATTTTATTTTTTATTTAAGGGTAAAATTAAAAAGAAAATCAATTTAATAAAAGGACCTAAAAAAACCCAAAAGAATGAGGAAAAAATTTAACAAAATACAAATAATTTTTTTTATTGAAGTGTGAAATTGAAAAGAAAAATCAATTTAACAAAAGACCCAAAAAAACTATCAAACAAATAAGGGTCAAATTAAAAAAAAAACATATATCCCAAATTGGGATTGAATGATGAAATTGAAAACAAATTAGAATTTACAAAAGGATTACCAACAAAAATCAGAAATCAAAAGAATAAAGATTGAAGTGGAAATCTTTATAATTCAGGGGACAACTCTAAAATTTTACATGGCCAATGTAAATCTCGAGGGGAAGAGAGAGAAAAAAGAGGGGAAAGTGTTGCCTATAACAAATCATGCTACCAATGACAACGTGTCGTTCCATATGGAAAAGGACATAGTGGCACTTCTAATAACATAGTGAAAAGGGGATTGTGGCAACTAGGAGGTATCATGTGTGCTACCTGAAGGACATAGGTGTCTATCACACGCTAACGCATGCGTAGCATGTGCTAATATTTTTTTTATATTTATTCAAAGATCAAATTGCTCCTAAGCTGATCTGATAATAACAATAACAACAAATTAATATGAAAAGACTATAAAGCCCCTTAACACAAATTTCAGATTTTATGATTTTAAAGGTATTTTGGTTGTTTCACTATGCTTTTTGTAATTTTTTTTTTTATATATTTGATCAAATACTAGATTTCCTCAACTGACCTGATAATAAAAAAAATATGTTACGAAAAGGCCAAAAATGCCCTTTAATGCTAGTTTTAAATTTTAATTTTTTTTGTACTTTCAAATGTATTTTGATTGTTTTACTGTGTTTTTTTTTTAATATCTGGTCAAATACTAAATTGTCTCTCAATTAATATGATAATAACAAAAAATAATATTATAAAAATTCCTATTAATGCTAATTTTAATTTTTTTAAAGATATTCTGATCATTTCATTGTGATTTTAAATTGAAAAAAGACTTATTTATCACCTATTAATTTGATAGTGACCAATATACCTCATGAATGGACTTTAATATATATATATATATATATATATATATAGACACACACACACTTAATCTGCTTTCAAAGAACACAATACAGTGCTTCGGAACCAAGAAGCAACTCTGTCTGTGTGGGTATCCAATCAAATGATGAACTGTGCTGGTGGTTGGCGGTGTCAACTAACACACGTCATGCACACTTGACCAAACTATGCTAGTTTTTTGTCAACACAGACCATGCGGATAAACAACCAGTCCAACTAGTTCACTACCAGATCAAGCTAATAGTGAGAGCACTACTTATTCAACTCTGCACTCCATTTCGCTCTCTCCTCGTGCCCCTTTTTATTACTGATCTGCTGCTAATTTCATGATTTTGTCATCCATATCTGTAGTTGTTCTAGCCAGGGCATAGTTCAATGAGGAAGCCTTGCTGTGACAAGCAACACACAAACAAGGGAGCATGGTCCCAGCAAGAGGACCAGAAGCTCATTGATTACATACAGAAGCACGGTGAAGGTTGCTGGCGCTCGCTTCCTCAGGCTGCCGGTGGGTTTTGCTCCCCTTCTTTTACTAGGAATCTGTTAAGTTACAGAAGCTCGTGCATGCCACGAGAGGGGACTATTTATCATTGTTTTTTCAAGGAAAATAATATTGATTAATGGACTCTTCGTTTTGGCTTTTTTTTCTTCATTGATTCATTAGGGTTGCTTCGTTGTGGCAAAAGTTGTCGGCTGAGATGGAGAAACTATTTGAGGCCTGACCTGAAAAGAGATGGATTTGGAGAAGATGAAGAGGATTTGATCATCAGGCTCCATGCACTGCTTGGCAACCGGTAATGATCAAATCATGTGCTCTTTAAATATTAGTATGCTTTTTCTGTGCAGCTCATCTAGATCCCATGCATACAAGTTTTACAGATATATGAGAGAACTAATTGGCGAGCACTCGAGTGAAATACGCCTGGCTATGTCACTGATCATCCAAAATACCTCTATTCAATTTTTTCATAAATGATGATAATTAATTTTATTTTCACAAATTTTGGTATTTCATATATATATATATATATATATATATATATATAGAGAGAGAGAGAGAGAGAGAGAGAGAGAGAGAGAGAGAGTATTCCTTTCAAGATTTTACCTTTTTATCAGTGTATTTAATTTCTTCGAAAATAGTGTTTTTGGTCAAGGTTTTTTTTTTTCAAGATTTATTTTTGTGTTTCCAAATATTATTTAGAAATAAAAAGTTTATTTAAGAAGAAATATGAGAGATTAATTAAGATTTTGAAAATATTTATATTTGTTTTTAATAAGTTTTGAATTTTAATATTTAGAAAGTAAATTCTCAAGGAAAAAGATGATTCTTTCAAGATTATTAACATGTATTCTCCATATATAGTTTATATTAAAGATAAAAGGTAATGTATTTTGTAAATAAAACTTGTAATAATTTCATGAAATGGAAATAACTTTTGATCCCACAAAAAAAAAAAAAAAGCACAATATTTTCTAAAGGGTAACATGAAGTAGAATTACATTTCGATACTATATATTTACTTATACAATTGATTGCATGATCCAAGCGTCGTGAGAGGTTAAATAATGCCGATGAAATATATATCGTTGATTCAGGTGGTCCTTGATAGCCGGAAGATTACCCGGACGTACAGACAATGAGGTGAAGAACTACTGGAATTCTCATATAAGGAAGAAGCTGGAATCATCCCATCGCAATATTGGATTCACCAGATTGAGAGCAGAAATATCATCAGCTGCTAGGTCAAAGAGCCAGGCTAATGATCCGGAGACCCTCCTCGCTGTCAATAATCAGGTCTTTGATTCCAATGGTGGCAAGCCTGAGCCCAGCAACAAGAGTTCGTCTGACATAAACCTTGATCTGACTCTAAGCATTCCTTCAAAAAATAAACAGGAGTCAAGCGAAGAAAATTAATGGTGCAATATCAGATACCAATACTTCTAGTTTCAGGATATCGTGTGCTTGGGATACTTATAAGTTAATTTATAATCAAAGCATGTATGGGATCAACCTTCTCTGCAAGATACACTGCTGGGAATATTTATAATCCAGCCTTGCAATATATTCTTGCCAAGGAAATATTAATTGTGTATACATATAGTTAGACTAGATTTGCTGTTTGAGAGGAAAGTAAGTTATCTCCTCCATGGCAAGAAAAGGGTTTCTTCCAACACTCTCTCCCAGGATCTGAGTGCTTGTATATGTGTTTTTATGACTACTGTAATCCTAGTGACAGTTGCTTGCTAAGGCTTATAATAAGATATAACTTAAGTCATGGAGTTTGAGACCATAACTTTTTTTATTTTCTTGTTGAAAGGTGAAATAGCATAGTTGCAATGACCACCACATGCTATATCTCCTATAATATATAATATGAAAGATTATAATAGTGATTACAATTTAAAATATTTTTTGTTTAAAAATATATTAAATTAATTTTTTTTATTTTATAAAAATTATTTTTAAAATTAATATATTAAAATAATATAAAAACACTTTATTTATACCACATTTTTAAAGTCACTAATAGTATTTATAGTATAGCTCCCGAGTATTTTAGATTCTATTTAAACCAAAAGTACAGATGAAAGCACAGGGAACCTGAAAAGGACTGCTTGTTGCAATTTTCTTTCTTTCTTTCTTTTTCAAAATATAAAAACAGAAACAAGAAAAAAGAAATTGTCTTAGATTAATTTTTCCAAAAAAAGGGAAAACAAATAACTATTTTACAATATCTTGATACTTCTTTGTTCGGATTTGAAAATTTTAACAACTGGCTGCTGGCTATTATTCTATGTTTTTCAAAGATTGAAATAAAAACAAAAAAGATTTTTTTTAAAAAAATAAACCTATTTTTTATAGTCTATTTGAAATTATATTAGCGGTTGTAGTTTAAAATATTTTCTATTTAGAAATATATTAAAATTATATTTTATTTTTATTTTTTAAAAATTATTTATAAAATCAACACATTAAAACAATATAAAAATATAAAAATATAATTTTTAATAAAAAAATTAAAATTTAAAAAAACATAATTTACACTATATTTCTCCCAAATATTTTAGATTCTATTTAAACCAAAGTACAGAAGAACGCACAGTGAACCTGAAAAGGACTGCTTGTTGCAATTTTCTTTCTTTTTATTTTTCAAAATATAAAAACAGAAACATGAAAAAAGAAATTGTCGTAGATTTTTTTTTCAAAAAAAAAAAGGGAAACAAATAACTATTTCACTTAAACGACGACATTTATGGGGATCTTATCTAGAAAGTTCAAGTTTTTAAGGACGAGAAATTCTTGAAAATGAAAATATAATCTTATCTTTAAGTACTATTCTCTGCTGTCAAATTGTCTATCTTTATAAGACAAGAGGCTTCGTACGTTGTAAAATGGAAAAATTACTACAGAGCAGGATTACTGGTAAGCAGATGTCATGTGACCTAACATTCAAAGAAACCTCAAAGTAGGGCAAAATGGACTGAGCTCGTGTCAATATTTTGCAGTTGGGAGAAGTTAGTAGCTGTCAAAGTGATGCACATGCTTCAAACTAACAACTGCTGGTTGTTTATTCGAGCACTGTCGCCATTGTTCTTACATAAGCACTTTCGTCAAAAAGCTTAATTATCTGAAGTTTGACGTTCAAGCTAACGCTTGTTTCATAATATAATTATAGTTATTTTTTAAATAATTTTTTATAATAATATATATATTAATATATATTTTTTATTTTTAAAAAATTATTTTTAAAATCAACACATTCAAATAATTTTAAAATATTTTTATTTTTTAAAAAAAATATTTTTAAAATACCAAAACAAACGGTTTCAAGTAAAGTCTACTGCTCTTTTTTTCTTCTTCTTTTTTTTTCTTTTCTTTTTGTCAACATCCGGAAATTCATTCAGTCGTGTGATACAATAACTGAAATCTTTTACCAGCGACTAAGAGTCAAAACAAATGGTAAGCATCATTAACAGTAGATTTCATAAAGAAAAAGTTCATAAAGTGTAGTTTTATATACTTTTTTCGAGTCTTTGCATGATTTATTGGGTTATTTTTATATATATATTGAAAGGATAGTTTGGTCAAAAAAATTGATATAGTCTCAATTAAAAAAAAATGAGTTAAAGTTGATTTTTATTATCAATAATGATAGTTATTGATAGTATTATAATTTCGTGAAAAGCACTCATTTGCTTGGCTTATGCTACCAATGACTTGAATTTAATTAGAATGAAATTTTGTATATTGGACAGTGTACCTAGCTAGTTGTCAAACAAGTTGTGGAATATAATTACGATTGCTGATTTCGAAGCCATTCAGGTTAAGTATTGCATGCATCATGATGTATATAACTGATTTTAACTCTTAATATAAATATTTGTCGCGAATAAATATTTGTTTCTTGTTCATTTCATTGTTAAAAGTGTTATGACATGTTTTTAAACCCATTTCTCCAACATGTGTGTGTATGTGTGTGTGTGTGTGTATATATATATATTGTAAGCCCCCGGTTATAATTTTTTTAGGTATTTAAAAGAAGAGAAATTTAACCAATAGTAAAATGGGTTAAATTAAATTAAAGAAACCTAAATTAAGATCAAAATAGTGAAATTAATGAAATAAAAAGTGAATATAGTACTAAATCATTGAAAAGAAAAACATTTGTGAGGACAAAATGAATATGGAAGATCAAGAGAGGTCAATATTCAAATAACAGAAGGTTGAGAGTTTATGTATAAATGATAAAAAAGGGGGGCTGGAAAGAGTAAGAGAGAGTTTTGAGAGAGGCTGGAGAGAAGTTATATTGATGGTAAATCCACCAATAGCTATAACTCCACCTTCCACCGTTAGATCAGCATGATATTCGGGTATGTTGTTCTCATCCATGTTGTGTACATTGTCACCGTAGGGATTTTCTATATCAGTCTATGTTGGAGAGATACCGAGGGAGGAAAATATATGGGAAAATACACTTCTGGACAGTCTTCTTTGCTGTCTAGTTTCTCCTTCAGCCACCGTTGGATTAGGCTATAACTTGGATATGTTGTTCTTCTTGATTTTCTCTAGATTATGAATTGTGGAGATCTGAAACAAACATTTGGTATAGAAGTTGTGTATCTCGCACAGTTGGTCTGCAAGTTTGAGGTCAGTTCGGTTAAACCCATACTTCTGGAAATTTCACCATTTGATGAAGTTAATATTTGGATATGTTATACTCATAATAATGCATTATAACTTGACAGTATAGATTATTTGGAATATTATTCGTTTGTTATTTATGGTTGTTAGGAACTGTGTCAAGGATTGTGTTTAGAAGAATATTGTTCGGAAAGTTTGTAAAATCAACAAGAATGTTTTATTTTGACATTAAGAGGGAAGATTGAAATAAATAAGATAAATTGGCTTTTATAAAGATATTTTTTACAGTCTTAAACGATATGTGATACGACCAGGGGTTAAGATTGTCGCACGTAGGAAAAATTCCCGCGCGGCATCGGTTGCCGATTTTTTTCTCGTTGTTGTTGCATTTGCTTGAATCAGTTCATTGGAGTCGCCACCTAGTAATTTATTGCGGGCTACTAGGAAATCGAATGTACTGGTCTCGTCAGAGATTCGCGGGTAAGGGACTGGTTATGGTTAAGGAAGGTATTAGCACCCCTAACACACCCTACCTGAGGTAAGCTGCTTCGTGATTTTATTTTTTTTTGACGTGTTAAAGAAGTTTTAAAATTTTATCTTTTCATCGGATGTTAGAAATACAACTTACGTATAAGTTAATAAATCTTTACCGTGATCCAATCAAAATATTAAATTCTTCTTTAATCTTTGCAATTTTATCATAAAAAAATAAAAACATTCATAAAAACAAATACAAACACCCACATTCACTTTTACTATATTTTTTTCTTTTTTTTCTTTTTTTTTCCTTTCTTCCTTCGATATTTACAAAATACAAATTACAAAAACTCAAAAAATAAATGAATATTACATTAAACAAAAATTACATTAAAATTACAATAACAGGCCTAAAACAATCTGGAATTCACAGGAACACCTTCTGCACCACTGAAACAGTGTTGGGAGCATCTTCAGGGCAACTGAACGGTGGCGGCGCGTCTGCTCTACGCGCCACGGCCACTGGCGGTGCGTGGGCTCACGCGCCGCCGAAAAAAATAACACAGCAGGGGAGATCCTCCCTTCTTCCTCGCCGACGGTGAATACTGCTTCTACCTGCAACAAGAAACGCAAAAAAGGGCCACAACAGTTGATTTTAGATTTTTATTTCCTTTGTTTTTTTGAAATCGGCTTCGGTTTTTTCTTTTCTTGATCTGCCCCGTTTCTCTGCCTCTTCCCTTCTTTGTCTCGGCGACTGAATCTGAGGCCGGGGGGTTTGTGCCTAGCTATCGGCAGGTTCTATGGAGGGGGGCGGCAGCGTTGAGATATCCTCTCCTGGTGGTAGCAACGGCGGTTTGGCTTGCTGCTGATGTTGGGCCGTTGGTTCGGTCTGAAAAAGCAGAGGAAGAAGGAGCGGCGGGGTCGTTGCTGTTGAGGATAGATCTGCCGGCCTCTAGACCTCTGGTGTGGACGGCATTGCTGTTGTGTGGCTTGGTGGAGGTCGATGGGTCGGCTGAGAGAGGAGGGCTTGTCTTGCGGCGGCTGGAGAACAATCAAGGCCAGGGGGCGCTGTTCGGTTTGTGGCTGATTTGTGGCTGAGAGAGGAGAGGGACGGTGGGCTGTGCAAGGGCTGAGGAAGAAGATGAAGATGGAATCAGTGGGGGACGGGCTCTATGCCGGGACGAAGAGAGGGACTGTGGGAAGCTGGTGGCTGTGATAGGAGGAGGAAAAAAATCATTGAGGGGGTTGGCCTCGTGAGCGGCTGCAGGAGATGAAAATGAGTGGATTGAGAAGCTGCAGGGGATGGGTCAAGGGCGGCTGTGTGTGGCTCCGGGTGAGGGAGAAGAGAGAAAAAAAATGAGCGGCTGTTTGGGGGAGGGGCTGTTTGGCCGGTGTCCCAAAAAGCAAGGGTGGGGTGGCTGCTGTCTTGGCTTCAGGAGAAGAAAAACTCGGGAAGAAAAATTCCAAAAACCAGCTGGGGGCGGCGGTTGTGATTGGGTTTTTAGGTTTTTTGTGGTTTAGGGTTTTTTTTGTTGTATTTTTTAGTGCTTCCAAAATTGCCCCCCCTTAAATGTGTTGAGAAGACTGGTATTTATAGGTGAAATATTGCTAGGTTTTTCAACTTGGTCCCTCAACTTCTTTCTTTTTTGCAAATTTTGATTTTTCTTATTTTTTTGTATTTTTTTAAAAACGAGCAATATCAACGTCGACTTAATGAGGAAAATCAATGATTTTAAAAATGACGCGTGAAAAGTCGAACGCGTTTGAAAATATTTTAAAAATTTAAATTCTTTTTTAGACGACGCTGAAAATGCTAAAATGACGAGAATATATTAAAAAAACATATTTTTTTGGATTTTCATTTTTTCTTCTCTATTTTTGGATTTTTTTGAAAATATATCAAAAACATGGGTCAAAAATTGGGTAGCAACAGATGCCCCCTCTTTACAATGCTTACGAAGCCAAAACTTCTCAAAATTTTGCATAATAAGCTTTGTAAAGAAAACAAAAGGAAAATGATTTTATTATCTTGGGCGACTTGCCCACACACTCACACTGATCTATTTTCACGGGCGACCTGCCCACACATACTCAAAGTGGTCCATTTTCAGGGGCGACCTTCCCACACACTCACTTTGGTCTATTTTCACGGGCGACCTGCCCACACATACTCACTCTAGTCTATTTTCAGGGGCGACCGGCCCACACTCTCACACTGGTCTATTTTCACAGGCGACCTACTCTTTTAATTGGGTTTACCTGAGATCCCATCTGGCGATCTAACAAGAACAAAAGTTGGTGTGTAGCTCGGTTAACCTGAAATCCCATCTAGCAATTCCCTTTAACCAAAGCTAAATTCTTCGTGGCTAGGCTAAACTGAGATCTCTTCGCCGATCCCCTTTAACCAGAGCCAAAATCTTTGTGGTTGGGCTGAACTGAGATCCCTTCGCCGATCCCCTTCAACCAGAACCAAAATCTGTGTGGTTGGGCTGAACTGAGACCCCTTCATGGTTCCCCTTCAACCAGAACCAATATCTGTATGGTTGGGCTAAACTGAGATCCCTTCACCGATCCCCTTCAACCAGAACCAACATTGTGTGGTTGGGCTGAACTGAGATCCCTTCGTCGATCTCCTTCAACCAGAACCAACATCTGTGTGGTTGGGCTGAACTGAGATCACTTCGCCGATCCCCTTCAACCAGAACCAAAATCCTTTGTGGTTGGAATGAACTGAGATCCCTTCGCCAATCCCCTTCAACCAGAACCAAAATCCTTTCCAATTAGGTTAAACTGAGATCCCTTCGCTGATCCCCTTCAACCATAACCAAGGTCTGTGTGGTTAGACTGAACTGAGATCCCTTCGCCGATCCCCTTCAACCAGAACCAAAATCCTTTCCAATTAGGTTAAACTGAGATCCCTTCGCCGACCCCCTTTAACCATAACCAAGGTCTGTGTGGTTAGACTGAACTGAGATCCCTTCGTCGATCCCCTTCAACCAGAACCAAAATCCTTTCCAATTAGGTTAAACTGAGATCCCTTCGCTGATCCCCTTTAACCATAACCAAGGTCTGTGTAGCTAGGTCAAACTGAAATCCCATCTGGCGACTTCCTTCAACCATAGCTAAAATCTTCATGTTGTGGTTAACCTGAGATTCCTTCTAGCAATCTTCTTTAACCAAAAATATGTTCCTTCTTCAAGATGATAGGGTTTGGATTGAAGACTCTTCTTCATTGATCTTCCTATTTCTTTGAGATTTCCCTAATGTTAGGGTTTATCTCATCTTCCTCCCGTTCCAGGGTCAAAACCATGATTCTTTGTTGTTCTTCCAAATCAACAATCCTTTCTTTGTCCCCAATCTTGCTAGACTACATTGAGGATTTTTTTCTGCAACAAATCAAAAATATATGCAATGCTTTGACGTTAGATGACATGCATGCATCCTTACCTGATTTGAAATCTAGGTCCCCCCTTTTCAATGTTCCATCATCACAGCACCTTTGTTTGTTATTCAAAGCTTTCTTTATTCTTTCAATGCACTGGTTTCTTCATGTGCAAGCCTTTCACTAAGATGTAAGTGCAGTGCCTAGAGTGGGTTGTCCATGACGATTACTGCTCTCGGTTGTTCTCAAGCTTGACCGTGCTTCCAAGTGTGGTGTTGCTCGATTCATCCTGAAGAAGTGGAACAAATCATTCATCTTCCATATTCTCTCAAGAATTGTCCTTTGATTGGTTGTGCATGCCAACGCCCATTAAAATTGTCAATCAGTCATGATCTTGCCTCCAGTTGAAACAGTACTCTTCAAGTACATGTTATCATCAGTGTAAATCCCGAGAAAAATAAAAATCAAGGCTGGATTAAATTTAAAGGAAATAAACTAAATTAGAAAGAAGTGGGGGCAAAACAAATACACTTAAAGAAGATGGGGCCTAAATGCAAATAAGAATAATTATAGAGCATAAGTACTCCTTTTGTCACAAAAGAAAAAAAAACAGATATGGAGATAACGTAAAGAAAGAAAAGAGGGAGTTTTATGTTCATTTTTACAAACCATCCAAGATTGAGGGTTGTAGGTAAAATAAAACACTGGTGGGAAAGGGGCTAACAAGAAGAGAAGAGGGAAGGGTCGGCTGCCATTAAAAAAAAAAAAGAGGGATCAAAACTTTGATGCGTATCGAGAGGGACCACAGGCGTGGGGCAACAACAACAGCAGCAGCAGGGGAGTACGAATAGGGCTTCTATTTCAAGTGAAAAGTTGTGTAAATTGCCAAATGATGAAATTATCACTGACAAGGGAAATATGAGAAGTGCGATTTGAGGCGTAAACTAGCATACATTTAGTGTATGTTAGGATCCCGGGTAATGGGATCATCATGTATGGACTAACATACATTTAGTGTATGTTAGGATCCCGGGTAAGGGGATCACCATGTATCGGCTAGCATATATTTAGTGTATGTTAGGATCCCAGGTAAGGGGATCGCCATAATTGGACTATCATACATTTAGTGTATGTTAAGATCCCGGGTAAGGGGATCACCATGTATGGACTAACATACATTTAGTGTATGTTAGGATCCCGGATAAGGGGATCACCTTGGAATGACTCATATGGAGTGATGATGATGGTACCGGTGATATTGGTATCGGTAATGTGATAAAAAAATGAAATGATCATGTTCAATCTCTCATAGAGTCTATAATGAAGGTTGAAAGTGGCAGAGGGAACAATTAATAATAGTGGGACAAGGAAGGGATTATAATAATAATAAAAAGGAAAACTAGAAGGGAGAGGCAAATGAACTATGAATACATGTTACTTTGTTAAATTGTTAGATGTTCATGTTGTCATATTTATTGTAATATTCACCTTTCAATAATATGTATTTTGTTTCAGGATCATCACATGCACGACAAGAGTAGGTCCTAGCTTATGCTCCTTTCTTATAATCTAGTTCCTAGGGAGTATACCCTTGTATTTTGTAAATATGAAAATGTTTGTATAACTTAATTTGTATAATTAATGTTTAAACTTGACTGAATGAATGTAACCATGTGGTTCATATAATCATGCTTTATGCCGATGTAATTATACTTATTTATTTTTATCTATTCATGATGATATCTTGTTATATAAGGCATATCGTAAATATTGTGGTTGATAAAAGTGGGTATAAGTGTGGAAATTGAAAACCCATGATGATTGGGTCAGGATTTTGAGTTATGAGATGCGAGCTATTAGAAGTGTAAATAAATTCATGTCAATAACCTCGGACCTTCTGGTATCATGAACATATATATATATATATATATATATATATATATATGAGATTGTTGTTTTATTCCAAAATGGGGGATGTTACAATCAGCCTTCTTGGAAATCATCCAGTTGTCCAGATATGCATCTCATAGCTTGCAGTACAAAGGCTCATAGTTATATGCTCAGTGTTCTTCTCAATAGATTCCCTTCAACTCTTCTAATCAGATTGTGAAAACAAATGTCTCGGCCTCATCAATGATGATGCTTTTATCACCCATACTCATGCAGTGAAGTGTTCATCTGGCTTCAAAACAAACTGTCCCATACAGTCAGTCTTCAGGGTGGGTGCCTTTCTAACATTCATTCAATATAGTTGCGTGATAACGTCTGTCGATAACCATGTTTTAAAGGATGACAATATGAGATTGTCCTTCAAGTGCAGCATTGT
Organism: Populus tomentosa; assembly: GCA_018804465.1. Classification (NCBI taxonomy): domain Eukaryota; kingdom Viridiplantae; phylum Streptophyta; class Magnoliopsida; order Malpighiales; family Salicaceae; genus Populus; species Populus tomentosa. The sequence continues at coordinate 4,166,812 of CM031997.1, forward strand.
TCCACAGTCAGTCTTGGTAGTGTGCATCTTTTCACCATTCAACTACATTCATCTTTGTATCTTCATCGATTGCTAGCCATGTTTCAAAAGATGATGATAAGAAAGTGTCCTTCAAGTACATCCTTGTTTCTCCATTGCCGACAGGGTTCACTAAAGCATGGATTATTTTAGAACGACATTGCCCCCAGTATGATCTAAATGTGCTCGTTCATTGATTATTTTTCTTTGAACATCATTGTCTTCAGTTCACTGATTCATCATTCAATCATCTTTTATTGCCTCATAGTCGATCTGAATACTGCTTGTTTTTCCTTTTCAAGGTCCACTATATTGCCCCCAGCTGCTCAACTTTTCAAGGAGTGTCGAGGACTTCAATGTCATTTCTATCAAGGATTTCAGAGACTGAATCGATGTTCTTTTATGTCCGATAATCTTCTTTGTTTTGGAATCAATTCTCATATTTCAAAGATCATGTTTGTTCAAAGTCTAATTTGTTGAAATGAAATCAGAGATGTCCTTTTTGAAAAGGCCTTTTAAAAATCAAACTTTTTGATCAAAGACCCAACACACGTTATTCGAAATATACAGTCCTTTGATTGTCATGCATTTTAAAAATAGAAATTGACCTGTTGTAAGACTAAAATGGCTTTCTTCTTCTTCATGGTTCTTTGTATCCATTTTAGACTCGGATTTTGGGTATATCTTTTGATGGTCTGTGATGAGGTGACATTTTTATGAATTTCAAAAACAAGATGCTCAGGCTTTATCAAGAAAGGTTGTTTCTTTTCTTAGCATTTATTTTATCAGCATGCATAATAACTAGTAGCTTAATTCATGAAGTCACGACCCTTATGGAAAAGCTCTTCAAGTTTTGAGAGTGCCATTTATCGGTTCAAATTGCTTGCTTGATTAAAAAGTGCTTTTAAAAGCACGTAATGCAGGCTATGGTTCATGGCTATGAAAGAAAAAGAATTTCAAAGGCTCAAAAGGTGTTTGAGGGTTTCAAAAACCTAGGATCAACATCAATTATTCATCAACTCGTTTTCTATTGTTGTCTTTGTAGAGGAAACGACATAGAACCTTGTTAACCTCAAAGATCAGACTTCTCTTAACAAAAGTCATAATTCAAATCCACCTTTCCTTGATGAATAACCAACCTTAATCATCTGATAACATCGTAGGCTTTATAATGGATACCAAAAGTCAACATTTATAGCTTAGTCTTTTTTCTGGTATTGACTTTTGTTGTGCCTTTCTTTGATCGAAATTTCTTTTGCTCTTCCTAGACTTGATAGGCGTTTTCCTTCCTTTACCTTTGACTTGTATTTAGGTGAAGGCAATTTCAACTTCCTTTTTTTTTCGTTCTCTGTTTTTTTTTTCTCATAGCCTTCAAAATATCTCTCATTTGCCCCCAGTCTATGTGTCTTCTTCTAGCTCTCTCTCAATCATTGGACTTTTGTTCTAAGTCTTCCCCTTCCATTAATTATATCAATGCCTTCAAAATATCTCTTATTTGCCCCCAGTGTGGGGTGTGATCCTAGTCAGGGTTTTTACGAAAAAATATTCTATCCAGCTCAAAATAGGACTACAAGGGATATAATTGTTAGA